>JAGFZM010000056.1:635891-665039 GCA_017657215.1 Limnothrissa miodon | reverse complement strand
GTCATATTCAGTATTACAAAGTTCTACTATAATTCCCCTTCTTAACAGCCTTCTTAGGAGAATCTTAAGATCAAGCGAAAGAAGGTTCTTAAGAAGCTCTTAACAAGAGCTGTTCACCACGGTGGTGCTGAAACAACGTCAATCGATGCCTGGCAAATCGATTACTCACCGCTTTCTCAGCGCATAAGTCACTCACGGCGCACCGTGGTCCCACTATACAGGTGCAATTAAGCTCAGGGGCGATATCCATGATGAGTACTGAGTTAGTGAATTAGTTTCACATTGTGTTGAGATAACCATATATATAATAAAATAAAAATAAACTAAAAAAAATAATAAAAAGAAAACCACAAGTAGCGTGTTAGCACGCGGATGTCATTAAGTTCATAAGCGCATATACCCCCGTAAATATTGGCACACACATGTGAGAATGGAAGTCGCAAGTAAAAGAGCTAAGCGGGCACCGACAGGACTTTTTCTTCATCGGGAGTGAGGGTTGTCCGCTCGGTGCTCTTTCGCACACTCACCCAGTCACGCAGGCCGCATGGGCTGGAGGGTGACATGTTCTCTATGGCCTGCCATGCACGGTTCTTCACCGTTATGCTTTCAATAAACGTTGGTTTCCTTTTCAACCATGTATTGTGGATCATTCTGCATTGGAATGAGTGTAATTCAGGGTATATGCTGTGAAATGCCACAGGGATGTTGATGGGTTTTTTATGTGTTATGTATGTATAAACACATAAACGTGAAATTCAAAAAATCTTTTCAATTTCAAATTCAAAAAGCCTATGTTTCTTGCGCCAGTGGTCTACTCTGAGCGCATTTCAACATTGAACATTAGATATACATTTCCCTGACGCAGCTTGATCACTAAAGAATACATATAAGGGAAACGTGGTCCATGCACGAGAAAATCGTGATGGTATCACGTTTCAATAGAATCTACTTTCGTGACAGTATCACGAAAAGCCGTGAGACCAGGTTGACTAAAGCCTAGAAATCTACACGCCCCTAGTGGCAGGCTATGCTCAATGAGCATTTGATCGCTAAGAAGGCTGTTAAGAGTGGGTCAGCTCGATCTTACGTTTCCTTCTTAGTGAAAGATCTTCTTAAGCTAAGGGCGACTCTGGGAAACGCATTCTTCGTTCACAGCGTTCTTAAGAGCGCTCCAAAGATCTTAGCGTTAAGAGCTTCTTAACTAATCTGGGAAACGCGGCCCTTAGCGTTAAGAGCTTCTTAACTAATCTGGGAAACCCGGCCAATATTGGCAAATGACTGAGGACCCCACCTCCATTCACATGCTTTGCTTTGGTCAATGGTACGAGTAAAGCAGTTCTGACTGAGAACTTCAGCAAAGATAGTCTAGAACTAAAGCTGTCCCAGTGAGAGGGAGGAGATGTCTAGAAACAAGACATCCATGCACCAATGATGAATCAATACACCAGAGGGTGTTGCCTAGCCGGTTGTCTCTATATGACAAGCTGAGATTACCCTTACAGGTAGACTTTTCTGACACATAGAAAGCAAAGGAGCTGAACTGGAAAGATGTATCATTCCTCAAAGGCCCGCCATTTACAGCTATGCAAGGCCTGTGTTGAGGAAGCCCTATCATCCTGTATTGTTTCAATTACTGCTGAAGGCAAGCCTGCTGCATTTAGATTACTGGTTTCAAAGGCTACTCTGTCTGGATAAGGCGATCAATTTCCCCTTATGCTGGAGACAGTGTTTTCTTGTGAAGGAAAGCCTGGGAGAAGGAAAACTCCCAGAAGGTCCCTTTTTTCTAGTCAATGAAAGGTTCAGGGTTAGTTTCATAGTGAGCTTATTGGTCAACCTTCTTGATACTCCCTCTCCCCTCCCTGCAAACAGAGAAGTGTTAAAGTCAGTCAGGGCTGAAAGCACATTGATTGGGAGAGGCTGCACCTTTATTGTCATTGTAGATGCACCTGAGAAAGATTTATGAAGTAAACTGATCAACATGGACTCACCCGCCTTCCACACAACCATGGCATACATGTTGAGGCACTAGTGCATTTCATATGGCAGTTCAATGTGCTTTACAAAGATAAACATATAAACAATTAATAAAAAAACATTATATATGGATATACTATTGAAATTACTAGAACAGCCCTGTTTCCCCCAGCACATTAGTGTAGGCGGCTACCTTGACAACAAGCACCTCCCACCTTGACTACTTCCCCAGAATTTTTTTTTTACGTTTATGTTTTTTTTTTAGGTTTCTTTACAAAAGAAAAAAAATGTAGCGACTGTTTATTTTTTAGTGTTTTACATCATATTTTATCATATGAAACTGCTCCAATGATAACAGACACTAGTCTCTGATAACCCCGACCACCTGATCCACCGCTTTACAAACTCATTTTCTGTGGGATACTCTGGAACTGGATACAGTCCCGCTGATAACTTGGCTATCACACTCAATACCCTTGAAAGGTCACCGGTGTAACTGGTTAGTCCCTGTACAGACAAGCTGTGCAGCTATTAAATCTGATGTGTATTTATGTGCCTGTGCCTAACTTAAGTATTTGCAGATTGGGAAACGTTTTGCCCTCTTCAGTTTTCACATCTTATGAATTTTACAGGGTTACATGTGTACATGATCTCAGTCATTCTGGAGTTGTATTAACAATGTATACCTAAGACAACATTTCATTTGACTTTACACTTGCGCTGTTATTGAATAACTTGATGTTTTCTGTGATCCTGCCACCTTGGGCATGAATAATTGATTCTTTGCAAGGGATAGGCTTTACAAGGTTTAATATAGGCTGGAGAGCACCAAACTCAATACACAAAATCATCAATAACAGGAACAGACCACAAGATGATGGATGATGACAAATGTTTTTATTTTTCCTTTGTCATTCAATCCTTCATGATACAGACAGACACAGCTGAGTGAATACTAATAAACTGAAAGCCCTATGTAGACTCTAGTCATTTATTAAGTCGAGATCAATTTATCAAGGCTTGAAGTTGAATCACACACTGAACATTTGTTACATGCACGAAAACGGTTGCCCTTTAGGGAACGTGACGCCAGACCTTTTCTGTAACCATATGCCCACGAGCCCATATGCCCATAATATACGCTTTATCTTAATTGACCTGTCTGACTGGCTGTCACTCGACAAATGAACACTTGTGTTGTATATATTGCAGTGGACACTCACTGTCATCTATTACAGTGGAGCCACATACTGGTGTGTCTAGATTCAAATCTTCAGAAACCACAAAAGCTACATGAATCAAAGTGAAATCCATGATCTTTTGATTGCAATCATTACAACTGGGAGAAAGTTTCAATTTGTGGTTCAATGTCCCAGCAAAAGAAAGGATGAATGACTGATCAAGTACAACTTTTCAGTTGGTCATGTGGATAAAGATACATGAAACAGGCAAATTATTAAATTATTAATACATTATTTATACGTATTATTTATATGTCCTACTCAATCAATATATACAGACACACACAGACACACAGACAGGCCCCTCTAAAACATGCTGATGGATCCCTCTGTCAGTATTTGAGTTGTTCAGTTTGCCCTGCTGGGCTGTAATGGTATTACACCTTTGTGTTAGACCATGTGCCTGTCATTTTCTTCCTGCTGCCTTTGTTTTGATTTTTAACTCCGCCCCTTTAATTAGGTCGAATCTACCCCCTCATTACTTCAATTGATTTTGTGTCTGTCCATCATTACTGCTCACTCCCCGCCCACTATTTAAGCCTGCTCTGTTTGGTGCCATGTACTTGTTTGTCTTTGAAGCCAGAGGAAAGGTCTGTGTTTGCTTTCAGCTCTGTTGTAAGAGATTCCTGAGTTACCCTTAGTCTTTGTACTTTTTCCCTCAAACTTTTTAGTTCTTTGGATTTTCTGCCAGATCTTTTGTGCTTTCCCATTTGTGAATTTTTGTTGGATTAATGCTCCCCGGCTACCTGTGTGCCTTCCTTTTGTAATAAAAGGAGAATTGACAGCATTTGGTCTGCATTTAGGTCTTTGCCTGCAACCACCCCCTAACACCCTCTGATAATTTGTGACTGGTCAGCTTGCTTTGTTTTGGCTTCTTGCTACCAACCGTACGTAGAATTAAAAACTTGCTCAAAGAGCTGTTGATTTAGATACAGTGTTTCCCAGTCGTACTCTATCTATATTCCAGTAAAGTTCTAAAATCAGTCTTGGTGTACGCCAAAGGTCTGCCACTACCAGTAGCTCACCAACTGCTTAAAAGCAGCTCTCTGTAGTTAAGTGAGTTTATTGTCCATTTCTCTACATATACTGGATATACAGAGGTATCGAAATTACATTCCTAGCTATCCCACAGTGATGCGCACTGTGTCTACACGCACCGCCTGCTTATGGCACACACACATTCCCACATCAGTGGAGGAGGCTACCATGCAAGGCGCCAGCCTTCCACCAGAATCAATTTGGGGTTCAGTGTCTTGCTGAAGGACACTTTGATGGGGTCAGGTAGAGTGGGGCTCCTCTACCACCTGTTTCCCCATCGCCCTTACCAGCTGGCCCACCATCGTCCTTACTTTATATCTTCATGCACGCATGCTTTAAAAAACACACAACCACTGAAATGTGATGTAGACTGACCTAACACCTTTCTTTCCATCCATATCACCACCACCACCGCTGAGAATCAAGCCTACCTTCCACTGCCTAATCATGTGCTGCTAACCTCCTGAATGGACTGCAACCAACTCCATGGGCAACCCCTGACATGACTGACCCATAGTTTTGAGACTATAATTATGATGTTATCATGGATTTCAGATATGAGACTATATCCTGGAATTATTGCGATGCAAAATTTACTATGGACACCATAGACCTATTATCTAAGATCTTTTCTTACCATCAACATAAATAATGCACTGTAATGTAATAATGCACTGTAAAAAGAAAAAGAAAAGAACTAAATTGATCATTACATAGTCAAAAAAGGTATTTAACCTGTTAAAATATTAAATTCAAATATCCTGTCATGTCTGGTAAAAAAATATTTTAATTTTTCAGACAACTGTGAATGTGTTTGTCTTCTCTGTGAATACAACTGCGTATGGAAGCAGCTGCAAGACCATACATTAGCCATTACTCCACAGCAACTCCTATGATGAAACACACATTAAAACGCAATCCACACTGTATGTAGTATCAATTGAACATGGTAGCACTATGGCTGTAGTGAGCAGGCAGCTTTTAACTTTTGAGGATTTTCAGCTCCTGGCCTGTTTCAAGCTGAAATTGGGGGTTGGGATGTTGGAGGTGTGGGTAAAAGCAAGCCGGGCGCTGCATTAATCCTGCCACCTGTCAGACCTTTGGCGCTGGGCGACATTCTGTTCTTGTGAAACCTATTTACTTGTGGGGCAAAAGACAATGATAGGGGTATTTGTTGGTTAAAGGAAAAACTGGCAATTAATTGAATACAGTATTCTAGCAATGTCTATCTGCTAACAATTGATACATATTATAATTCTATAATTAATCAGTTTTTATATAATTTTCATTAAACTTTAATTATTCCTTTGAATACAGCTTGAAACTATTTATCTTTGAGATCAGCATAGTCATTCACAGTCTAGATAATCTCCATCTGAGACACAGTAACCTCTCGCTACATGCCTGGGGGTTCATACTGTTTTTCAGTTCCTGTAGACAGCAAATACTTAAATTCCACATCTAGACAGCTTAGACATGCTCATAAAATGTGTTACATGTCATGTAGACAGATAAAATCCACACACACACTGTAAAGTACACACACAAAGCAGATAAAGTTATTTAAAGCATAATATGTTTGGCTAAATGTCATCCATTAAGCTTAAGAAGCCTTGCTACTCGCTATTTGACCTTTCTGTATACTTATTGGATTATTACATTATACAGACCTGTTAGCACATAAACTTCTGGTCATGTAGAATTGTTTGGAAATTGTAGATACTGATAACAGGCTGTTTGTTTGAGTGTACTATTGAGATGACTGGTTCTTTGTCATCATCATTGTGCAAAGTAATGTACATAAGTTCAATCTCTATCAGTGCTTGCATACACTGCAGTAGCTATAGAAACTGAAATGTCACTAGGAATTCCGGGAAATGTCCCAGGTTTCCCCAGACTATAAACATGGCCCCATACACACATTTAATTCCAGTAACAGTCATCATGCCAGATCTATTCCAGTTCAGCATTCACATCAACTCGAACTAGGCCTCAGGTTTGACTGAGGGCTCAGATTTGACCCTGTAAATTGGATTCAGCAGTAGTAGACTGTATAGTACACACATAATACTCTGACATATTTTCTGGTTGGCCTTGCATTTCATTGTGCAAGTGTGCTATGAAGAGCGCTAACCCCTCATGACCCTGTCACAGATAGATGGGTGAAGTGAAAGGAAAATTGAAATAATTGAAAAAGGATTGACAGACAGCCAATAGAACAGCCATTAAAACCCAAGTGGTGCCATTAAATATGTTTCAAGTATGGTGTCACACACAAAGCAACTAATTTGTCACTTATAATAGCCTACATATAGCCTGTGCACTTCACCTACAACAAAAGGCTTCTTCGGTTGTTCAAGAGACATCAATACACAGGTAATGTCTTTCAACCAATTGCTTTAACCTTCAGCTTCTCAACCTTACACTCCATTCTACTCGTTGCTAGCCACCTTAACAATTAAAAATGTATACCATGCATATTAAACACATACTGAGTTGTAGGCTATGACTATGGTTTAAAAAATACTAGTAAAAAAACTTTAACGCCAGGTATTGAGGTGTTAATTACATAGTGGGTTAGAATCTTCCATTGTGGATCAATATCTGTTTGTATAGTAGACCTCTAATAATAACTCTCAAAATGGCTTTGCTCTATGTGCATCTTTGTAATCTGTGTGATGGCCTAGTGACCATGTTAAGGAGGCAGCACAATAGGCTGCACACAAACACACTTTCCCCCTCTTCCTTTCTCCTTCTCTCTGTTTTCTCTGTGGCCTCATCACACAAGATTTCCCTCCCACCCTGAGGAATGTTACTCGATATGAGATCTAGTGAGATCTACATGAACGTCCTCGGGTCGAAGATGTTCACGTACGAACTTTTAAAATTAAATGTTTGGGACATTCCCAGGGGAGATTCACAGCCAGCGATTTCACATTTGGAGAACATTACCGACAGCTGGACGAGATGATGAAGTCAGGTTCTCCACAAAGTTTCAGAAGCGGTATTTGAGCCGTGCAAATCTCTGATGCAATATAGTGAGCAACTGTGTGATTTAAAGCTCTGTGCTAAAGTCCCGTTTGGGTCTGAGGAAGGTACGCCGAACTTTATTAACCCATGCAGATTTCATTCGAAGGCAAGAACGCACCTTGTCAGACAGACCAGCCGGTAAGGAATCTTGGATCAAAGGAAGAACATAGAACATTGAGACATAGCGGCCTCTGTTTTCTTTCGCCGGGTCAGTGACTCCGTTCATCAGTCACAGGAATGGACACCTTTGGACAGGGCCCCTTGCCATAACCCCTAAGTAAAGACGTCAGACATCAGCATGCCCCATGTGTGGATGCACAGGGTGTGAGTGGTGTTGAATCTTGTTGGCAGGTTGACAGATCCCTCCATAATTTAGTGAGACTTCAGTCTGTCTACCCCTATCTCACCCCAGGTCGACGTGGGGCTGATGTGTGTCTTTATTTCATGGCGCGGGGGCGACAAGGTGATGTGGCAGGATTAGCAGCGTTCCTTAAACCCAGGTGTTTTCTCGCGATCTTCCTGCCCCACGTATTTTCAACAGGAGGACACTGTCAACCCATTATATTTTAAAATCATGGACAATAAATACGCCAGGTCAAGCGTAAAATCAGAATAGGCGTAGACTAGGTTAATCTTGAATGGGGTAAAAATGAGATGGTCTCACACATCATGATCATGTTTGTGTAGTGCCTTTGCAGTCATTTCTATTTCTTTTTTTTTTTACTCACAAAAAGAGTATTTTCTTTTGTCCTGTCTTAGTTTGATGTCCTAAATATTTTGTTTCTCCGAGATTACCCCAGGTGACTCATTTGAGCCAGTAGATAAATATCGAGGCAATTATCTAAGGCGGTTTACTTAAGAATTTCATGGCCTCTATTTCGGACTTAATTATCGCGGCATAACAAGATAAACCACCAATATATGCTCAACTGTTTGCAGTTCGAATAACATTCGCATAAGAAACGGGAACACTTCCTAAGCAGAAGCCGTGGCAATGTTGCCCTACATTGGCGGGTGAGTGGAGGAGTCAGATATTTTGATTTTAGGGCGATGCTGCCCTCTGCTGAATGTTCTGGGATCTAGGCCCTGTAGGTGGGGCACATGCAGTCCGCGACTTTCGGCAGATTAGTAAATTCAGACAGCAGATGGCACTGTTTTCCTTCGTCATCTTTTATCAGCCGTGGAAATTGATTTTTTTCTCTTGAAAAGATTTTATCAGTGCCTTGCTGCTACCTCCGTCAATATATGCTCAAATTAAACAACGAACATTTGTAAGATAGACCTACAGTGCAATTGGAATTTTAATTCCCTTTTAGAATAATCCAAAATCATAAAATTAATCTTCATTCATCAAAATTACAAGCCTGTCAGTCTTTCACCGTCTCTCGAGCAACAGATTCTCTGTTGTCTCTCCCTGCTGAAGCCACACAGACATAGCCTAATGAGAACATCTTCTTCATCACCCTCACTCACTGAGAATCTACGCATGAATCAATGTATACAAAGTCTCTTAAGCAGAGAATGCAAAAATATTCTCTCGATTAGGCTGTAATGGTATAGGCCTAATTTAGTTTAACCAATAGCAGCCACATTTACTAGAACACCAGGAAAGCTACTTTGTCAGTTTGAGCCTTTCCTGGGTCATTGCTTATAGCTGGGCTACTGATCTCCCGAGACTTTCACTTCTGAGGAGCAAAATTACAGGCATAGGTCTGATGATCCTTTGGGGACAGTAGTCTAGTTACAGTTACAGAAAGATGCAGATTTTTGTGTGCCAATATGAAGCTTGAGGCAAGCATGTTGATATTTCATCCACAAATGTGATCCTTTGTGGTTCTCTCCTTTCATTTGACTATGTATGTTTCACATTTGAGAGGATTGGTGCCTAGTGGCTGAAAATGTGTTCACATGTAGGCCCACTCTAGATCGATTATATCAAATGCCTATAAACTTGTTGCCTTCAATTTTGCCTATTCCACCTGCTTTCTGCTTGTACCTTTTTATCGCCTTACAGAAAAATCACGAACCATGGCTAACTTCTCTGCCATTTTTACTCCTAAATTGTTCAACATTTTTCAGCTCTCCGGTCTCCCTCTGTTCACTATTGGTCCATAAAACGGATCCTCCGGATAGATCCCTGATGTAGTGGTGTAACTGAATGAGAATTCTGAACGTGACACTGATGCAACCAGTGTATGTAGTATCATTAAATGCCTAAATGCCTTACCTTGTGCGATGTCCTATATGGCCATCATTAGATCTGTCTATACCTAAAACTGGGTGCTACATGAAATGTGTTAATATTTACAGCACCAATGGACACCTATATTTGTCAGTTCAACAGCTCACCACCCAACTACAACATACATATATTCATTGGTGAGTACAGCATCTGTCCAATTAGCAATATCTCAGTTAAAAAGGGTAGAGCTCCTACTCTCTTCTGTACCACAAGGGAATTACAGAAGCCTACTGTTATGTAGTACAAGTGTTAACTTCCTTGTAGCACCTTCGCCTGCATTCAACCATCGCAGTTCACACACATTACTGCTTTGTAATATGCATGGTTCACTTGGACAAAACAGTTAGCATCTTAGTAAGCTTTTAAATCATTCATTTGGTTATTTGGATTTTATTTTAATGTGGTGAGTAAGAGTTCAGACAACAGGCCTTGATGAGTGCTCTACCACTAATAGCCTAGTAGTTGTACTATTTATTAGGCCTCATTATTAATTTTTGAGTTCATATATGATACAATTTGTTTCTGTACACACTCAGATTTCTACCTATTAAATGGCACTAACGGGAAGAATGTAAAACTTTCACATCTGATCACACCTAGAAACTTCTCTGAGTGCCATGAGATTTTTGCCTGTCCTTGTGAAAGCTGTCAAGATTATGTTGATTATGTCACCACTAGCAGGACATTTTAAATATGTGAATATCCAATTTCAGAACAGCTTTGCGGACAAACTGCAACATTGCATCATTGAGTAGTAAGTAGAATATGCTTAAAAGAGAAATAGTGTTCTGCTGTTTTCATTCTTCTCACTGTAATGTAGGACGAGTGTACTGAGTGGGTGTGTTTCTGTTTGAGTATTTAGTGTGTGATTGTCGATTATAACAGAGTGAGTGGGGGACATAAGAGAATAATCTCGAGCTAGTGGGCCATGGATCCATCACTTCTCTCTCCTTGAAGGGGGAGCTCTGATTTATGGGTTTCCTGTGAGAGCGCTGAGGGGCAGCATGTAACTGGATGATACCAGACAACAGAACAGAGAACAGAGCCGGGATTTAAATTTTGTGATCTCCACCACTAATCATGGGCTTCCCCTGGTCTACCAATCAGCATTTTAGAGAGATTGATAGTCTCCTGATAAGGCATTTTTTTTTTGACTGGAGTGGGATGGAATCACAGCGATATGAATGTATTGTTGCCTCAAGTCAAGGATTCAAGGATTCAAGGATATTTATTGTCACATACTTTTTTTTAAAAGATAAAAAATGTAGTGAAATGTAGGTGTTGTCTGTCTATTGTGCATTAAGAGAGAGGGTGAAGAATGAGGTAAAGAGATAGTGTAGAGAAATGGGAATGGGAAGTCAAAACACTATGCACACATTGAAGCCACTTCCATATAGCTTTGGCTAATGTGTTTGTTTAGGTTTATGCACACACAAATGTTCAGATAAAGAGTTGGATGTAAGATCCATTTTAAAGTAAATTTTCTGAACTTCTCAAAAATATAGCTGTTTGGTTATAACATTTTCTAAGTATTTTAATATTGTTATCAAGTAAAAACACATGAAGGCAAAAAAATATAATTGGTGGTGGACCGATAATAAAGTTTATCAAAATATTATAAATTAAAAGACGCGTATGTGTGTGTGTGTGTAACACATCTGTACACACATCTGTGTGTATTAGTGTGTACCGGAGAAACTGATCATTAGAATAATTTCTGTATGATGCAGTTGCTTTGTTTTCATTTTTGTGATTCTATAGGGCAATTAGTAGGGCACTTCTTTTGTATTTACATTTTTAATGAATAACATTTTTATGCATTTATTTCTAGGCTGCAAGCATCCTAGCAAAGTTCCTTAACCACTGCGCCACCACCCAACATTGGAGTTATTGGGTGCCTACCACATGAAAATAGGTGACAGCCACCCCCCTACTCCAAGGGTGTGAACTCTTCACGGAATCCAGATGAGAGTAAATAAGTAAATAGGCTCCTTACTTCCCATTCTCTGTATATCTTGAGACAATTAGATATGCCAAGTGAGTGAGTGGGGTCTTCCTGTTTTTTTAACCAAATCCCAAGGGAGGCAGTGCCCAATTTTACACATCTGACATTGGTGGACAGACTCCTTGCTTTTGAACTATACTATTTAAGTTTGACTTGTCAAAGGTGCTTGTGAAACTCTTGAGTTAAGGTTGTGCTTTTCCTTGGTGCAACATTGTAAAGAATAAACCTGTTTCCCGATTGAGCTGAATCCCGACTGATCATATATTACCATCAGTTCATGACCATAAAAGACTAAATCCACGTATGTTTGCTTTGTTTAAAAAATGGAACGCCAGAAATCCTGCCACCTGTTTTATTCCAACCCACATAAACACACTGACAGGAGGAAGAAAAAAAGTGGTTGTGTAAGATTTACTGTAGAATCTGCTTTTCACTTGAGAAATGAGAACCATTATGGTGCTTTCCTTACTTGGATTTATATCTTTACGTCTTCATGTTGCAACATTACCCCCCCCCCCCCACACACACAAAATAAATAAATTACAAACAACAACATTAACACTGCTGTACATTTTGTAGAAATGCATTTGGTGGGAGAGAAGAGATGCGAGATGGAAGAAGCCAGAGGGGGTGTTCACATTCACTCATGTCACTTCAACAAGAGATTTGTCTCAGTGATGGCAGTGGGGGTGTACTGTGTATGTGGGAGCTTGCCATATACAATCAGGAAAAGGCCTGATATGTGCCACCACAATCCTCAACAGCACATGCACAGACCCAGAGCCAACGGTCAAAGACCATACTGATTTTTTCTCTTTTTTTTGAGTTTCTGCCTATAGTATATGAAAATGGCCTTTTCAAGGAAAGTGAAGCTCGGCAGGGGTTGATATAGTTATAACTAGCCTGAATTCTTATGGATACCCGTGGATTTGTTCAGCCTGTATTGTATGCCAGTTTTCTTGTTACATGGGAAAATAAGCCCTGTCTACAGGAAAAAAGGTCTAGGAAGGTTAAGGAATGCAAGAATTTGGTACAATATACTATTGATTGCTAATTGGCAGCTAATGCTAACTGATTGGGGCACAGACTGAACAAACAGATACATGGATGGATAGCTGCTGATAATATACCTGTATACCCAATCTTGCTTTTAATGTGACCATTCCACTAAACCGGCACTGTTGTCCCTGAGTGAAGCCAGAGCGGACAAGTCCTCTGTAGTCATATCTGCTAGACCCATCAGGAGCAATAAACACAGTATCCTACTGTCCATACTCATACACATGTCATAGTCATAGTCATAGCCAGTTTTATTTGTCAATTACTTCACATGTACTCGACATACAAAGGAATCGATATTACGTTTCACACTTGTCCCATGCATAGACGTTGACAACAATAAAGTGCAGATGCACAACAAGACAAACAATTTAAACAATAAGGTACTGTTAAGTAAAAAAAGTGCAAGTGGGCTTAAGGCATTATACTTAGGTAGCACACAGTATATATAAGACAAGACATAACATAAAGTAAGTGTTCTAGCAGTGTTGTTTTGTTGTCTTAGTGCAACACAAGATTTTAGCAGCAGTGGTCTTAAATATAAATAGTGGTAAAAAGTGGTATAAATAGTGGTAAGGGAATACTAAAATATATAGCAGCAGGTGTGTGCAATTTGCAATGCAGAGGTAGTTGTAGTTATTTTCAGTCCAGAGTGTTGTTTGGTTTTTGGTTCAGAGTGTTTGTTTCCTTGTTGGTGAGTGTGTGTGTGTGTGTGTGTGTGTATGTGTATGTGTATGTGTGTGTGTGGGGGTGGGGGGGTGTAGAGTCCAATCTGTCTTCCTATACTCCTGCCAGTCTAGTGGTTCCGCTGGCTGGGAGCCGGGAGGGGAGAGAGTTCAGCAGTCTCACAGCCTGGTGGATGAAGCTGTTGGTGAGCCTGGTGGTGCGGGAGCGGAGACTTCTGTATCTCTTTCCAGATGGCAGGAGGCTGAACAGACAGTGTGCGGGGTGGGTTGCATCCTTGACAATTGTGATGGCTTTGCGGGTGAGGCGGGTGGTGTAGATGTCTTGCAGGGAGGGGAGTGGTCCGCCAACTATCCTCTCAGCTGTTCTCACGATGCGTTGTAGAGCTTTTCTGTTGTAGTCAGTGCAGCTACCGCCCCACACAGTGATGCAGCTGGAGAGGATGCTTTCAGTGGTTCCTCTGTAGAATGTGGTCAGGATGTGTGGTGGGGCGCTTGCCCGCTTGAGTTTGCGCAGGAAGTAGAGGCGCTGTTGTGCTTTCTTGGCCAGTGATGTGGTGTTGGTAGTCCAGGAGAGGTCCTCACTGATGTGCACCCCCAGGAACTTGGTGCTGCTCACTCTCGCTACCGCAGCGCCGTCAATGGTCAGCGGGTGGTGACAGGTGTGGCCTCTCTGGAAGTTGATTAGTATTAGAATGTGAATTAGTGATGGCAAAGTGAGGCTTTGTTGAAGCTTTGAAGCTTTTCAGCAAATGTGTTGCAATTTCTCGAAGCCTCATATAAGCTTCAAATGCTCACTAAGGTCATCTAGTGGTGAATAAATATAAATATTTAACAGGAAAAATTCTTCATATCTACATGTCCAACACCTTAGCACACTGTTAATTACACCATGCTACAGACAGTTTAAGCTACCAACTGTGGTGGGGCGACATTTCTATTAATACCGGAAATAAGAAAATCCAATGTTCTCATCACAGAAAGGGACATTAGAACAGTGCATTAGGAATTGGGAATGAAATTGTGATGAATGTACAGATGTAATAAAATGCTTTTGTAACTGTTTCTCATTTTGATAAAAGGGGAGCAGTGATTAGGTGCTTTTGTAACTGGAGAGATTAAGTGACAAAAGTTAAAGTGAGCGGTTGGCATTTCACCTATGGATATATTGCATACGTAAAGCTATATGATATTAATTTCTGATATTCATATACTTACATGTTAATTATTAGGCTAACACTTTTAAACTATTGCATAGTCTACCTTGTTTGGAGAAAATCAAAGATTCTCAAAAATTGTCTTCAACAACTGATAAAAACCCACATGTGTGTATTCTTCACAGGATAGTCGAGATGACTCATCATAATCCAACCCCATTTCGAAACGGTAGCACTGCAAATGAAGCTTTAAACATCATGTGATCTCTGCGTTATGACACATGCCTCGATATTGAGCATTGGCTAAAATCACATGACATGCTCGATACACTCTTCGAAGCTTCAATACAATTTGGCCATCGCTAATGTGAATCAAGGACAATATACACTCTTGGAACCTCACTGGACAATTGTTCAATGTGTCGTGGCTAGGGCTCACGTCTGCACCCTACTATCTTGCTTCAGGAGTACCCCAAGGTTCGGTGCCGGGGCCCCTTCTCTTTGCCATTTATACCACCTTGTTGGGCCAAATCATCTGCCAACATGGCTTCTCTTACCATTGCTATGCTGATGGCTTATGACAACCCAACATTCACAACCTGTCTGTGTGACATTTGCAACCTTTCAAAAATTGCTGTCCCTCCTCGTTAAGCCAACTATACATCACAGCATCTGCATCAAAACTGATTCCTTATCTCTTGCTTCTACCAGAGTCTCAGGAAATAGTAGTTATGATTGATGACTAGTTGACCTGATGTGTCTATTTCACGGTCTTTTTTGCATTATTTATAAGATCACACATAAGGCAAAAGACCTTCAAAATGCAATGTAAAAATACGGTTATCTAACTGCCTTTTTTAACAGGCCTCCCAGCATGTGTTGGTAACAACTTGAAATGAGTGTGGAGGCGTGTCTGGTCTTCAATCAGCCCAAAAGGACGCTTGTCACTCCACTGCTTATTGGGCTTTACTGGCTATCCCTGGCTGCTAATGCTAGCCTACATAGTGTTTAAAGGGTCTACACATACCTAAAGTGGTCTAAAAAAGGCTTATGCGACCTCTTGCCAACTAAGGTCCTCAAATATTTGTCCAATACAATCCAAGTCAAGTGTTTTTTATTGTAATTTCAGCCCTATAGACAATATAAAGTGAGATGAGACAGCGTTTCACCATGGATCCAAGTGATGCTACATTAGGATAACATTATAAAGAAGACGTTGGGACAGGCTACGTAAGGTGCACACAGGCTAAAATTCTGCAGGCTAACAGTCTACTTAGTATGTTACATTTTAAGATACATATAATTTAAGATACAACTACTGCACCTACATTATAAATTTACACTATAGGCCTATCTAAAGTGTGTCAAGACAAGAGAAAATAAACAGTAAGACAGGGCATAGAAAAACCTTGAACTGAGCAGGGTTGAGGTAGGTAAAAAGGCACAACACCTCGCTCAAGACAATCCAAACTCTTCAAGTGCAAATGTAAATGCAAGTATTCTCTACTGTCACTGGAAGAGGATCCAGACCAGCTGACTGGAGCAGGCTGGAACCCTGCATGGTAATCCCTTCCACTGGTGTGTGACTGTGTGTGAATGGGTGTGTGATTGGGTGAATGCCATAGCGGCCTCTGGCTCTCCTGACCGTGCGCATCACTGTGGGATAGCTAGAAACATAATTTTGATTCCTCTGTATGTCCAGTATATGTAGAGAATTGACAATAAAAAAGACTTAACTTACAGCTGTTAATCTGAAACTATGGAATCCATTTTACAATTGTCATTATTGGCATACTGTTATCCTCTCAATTAAATCACAGTTCAAATAAACATGGCAAAACAATTTAAATGTTTGGCATTTGTTTCAGCCTCACAATTACACAACACCAAATCACAAACCATTTGATGTCAATAGCCACATCAGCAGAAACGACAAACTAAAACGCCTCCCCCAAAATAATTAGCCTTATTTAGAAAAACAAAAACTGTTCTGCGCATTGCATAATGACATTACATCCCTTGCATGGCAGTGCTGAGCGGCGTGACCAAGAGTGGGGCAGAACCTCCTGAGAATGTCCTGAGATATTTACTGACAATAAACAAATCACAGCAACAAGAAGTTTCTCTGTTAATTAATCCTTTACACAATGTGATGTGACAGGGGCTGGTGGAAGCAGGGGGCACGGCGGTGGTGGTGTTGGGGGAGGGGTAAGGGGTTGGTGGATTGAGCAACGCATTGGGTATAGGGGGGTTGTTGAGCAAGCATGCGCACACACACACACACACACACACACACGCACGCGCACACACACACACACACAAACAGTGTGGCTCTCCTGAGCTGTTTTCTGTACAGGCTGAGAAAGGCACTTAAAGTGGAAGTCAGGGTGAATGAGGATCACAGGCGCGGTCTCACCAGCGCCCAGGGACTGCACAGCTCATGAGCCACGTGGAGAAATAAATAAAGAAATAAAAACACACACATTAAGACATTTTAAATACCCAGAACCACTCTTCTCTCTGCCCACTACCCCTCCAGAAAAGGTACTACAACCAGAAAAACACATGTAAAGAGCAAGTGGCACGTGCAGAAATGACAGTCCACTATGTGATGTGATTTTCTTGTTTGTGTGTGTTAGTGTGTGTACATGTAAAATTTAGGTCTATGTTTTCATGTGTGTGTTAATTTGTATGTTAATGCCAGAAATGCTTGTGGTGTCTTGCGAGTTTTTGTGTGTATGTGTCAACGTGTGTTTTTTTTGGTGTATGTGTGTGTATGTGTCATCTATGTGTATCGGTTTATGTTTTCTTTTAAATGTGCATATGCCTTCCTGCCTGTGTGTACATGTGTGTTTTTCTTGGTTGTGCATGATGTTTTGCTAGTTTGTTGTTTTTGAAGTCCTCTAATGCTACAAAAAAATAATAGATAGCATGGCTGACAGCTGCAGCAGGCTTAGTCTAAGTTGAAACAAAAAAGAATCTGGGTTGCACAAAACTGTAGCGTGGTTTCAGCTTCAAAGCTATACTTCTCGTGATGGGGAAATATGAACCAAAAGTTTTTTTAAAGACACACCCTGTTAAATGCTAATCTCTCCCCCCCTTCCCCCTTTGTCATTTTGCGATTTTGCACACTTGGAAATGATTTAGATTAATGTTTGAATTAATTTAGATTCATATTTGAGTAAGATTCAGTTTTATTGTATGAATGAGACTATTTTAAAACATTTTTGACCCAAGATTTAAGGTAACATTTTCTGGCTCACTCACAAAACATCTGTGTAGCATCCAACAGATTTTCCATGTTTGTTCATGTAGGTCAAACAGATTTCAAGACTCTATTCTTAGTGCGACCGCATGGCTGGATGTTCGTGGAATTTTCAGCCCAGCTGCAGATGAGTCCTTGGGTGTCTGGAAGAAGCAGTCTCCCATCTGGACCCAAAGTGGGCCTCGTCCCCACCGGGCTTCTCAAACCGGATGTGAGAGTAGAAGCTCGGCTGTTCTCAGAACAGCTACAACATGCAGATGCCCGTAATTACAGAGGGTTTAAATCTACCCTACCGGCACTAAACTAGATGTACAACCTAGCAGTATGCTTGCTCTTGACACAGGCCTGCCCCTAACTTATACATACATGTTAACAAGCATACAGACAGTTTACACAAGTTCACACAAGTTCTGAAATTCCTGAATTCCTTCCTTATCATATTAGTTTGTTTATTCAAGTACAAGAGAGTACATGAGAATGAATAGAACTGCTTATATGCTATGAGCCTACAGTAGTAGGGCCACATGTTCACCATGTTCATTGGCCCCATGTCTGTGCATCCAAAACTGTAGATAGAAACTTGCTTAAAAAAAGCCCCAACCGAATCAATAACTTTTTGTTACTCAATAGGTGGCTCCAGAATACATCAGGGTTTTTGAGGACTCATTTAAAGCCTCTATGTGTAGGATCGTATCAAAATTCCCCATCTATCGGCGAAGTGGTATACTGCATACGTTTGAATAAAATGTATTAGCCCTCCCCTTCCCACAATCCTAATTTCTTGCTACGGAGGCCGAACGCTCGCTCGCTCGCTCTTATCTCAGTTTCTGCTACTCAGTCTCTGAGCGGAAACGCGAAAGGCGGAGCTGAATATACGATACTGCTCTCCCCTACAAGAACCCGTACTTTTGAAAATGGCGGCGCAAAATGGATATTCTTCTTTGGTCCCCAGCCATATCTATATATAAATGGAAATTACCAAGTTTACCGGAACACTACAATTTATTCATGGAGGTAATTACCATCGTTTTACATTATATTTAAAAAAAATATATATTTTTTAATAAAAGACGAAGATAAATAGAAGATAAATCCTACATATAGAGGCTTTAAGGAACAGACATATGCCTGGCTTCCGCGACTATAAAGCTCATAGGAGCTTAGTCTGGCCTAGCTACCGTACTACCCGATATCTGGGAGGCGGGCTTAACCAGCGTCCATCAGATGCCTCTGTATACTTGATGAATCTACAACCAGTCAGACCACTCATTCCGATTAGGTATGCGGAAGCTTGTTTCTCATTGGTTCCCACTTTTTTGGGAAACAGAAATGCTCTATAACGGCAGCTTGGCCAGAATGTAGCGCCACAGGAAGTATGGGCGGGCCCAGGCTAATGCGCATATAGGATTAGACTTTGATGGGCCCCACTTGATCATAGTGGCTCTGCGCTAGCAAGAGAATGGAGCGGACTTGGTGAGTGGTGCATAAGTTTCCTGAAGGGGCCGTGCAAATTTCATCACACTCCTCCCGAAACTTGTTCCAAGAAAAACTTTGTTGGGCAAAGTTGTTTTTGTAGGGAGTGGTTATAAACTTTTTTTAGGGAGTTTTTAAGGACTTGTTGAATGGGTGAATAAGGGCTCATTGGATGCAGCTCCTTGAAAGTTTGTGATTTAGTAAGCTGGGAAGGATCTTGCCTTGCCAATCTTGCCTGTGGTGTGACACCAAACATTGATGTATGGGGTGTGTGTGCTTCTGTGTTTTTTTGATGTAGCTTCTTGAAACCTACATACAACTAAACAGTTTTGGCTTAGGTACTATGGTTCCTAAACAGCCAAAAAGCACAAACAGCCAGTTTTAGCAGATTTGCCATTTGGTCCAACTTAAATAAGTAGCATTCAAAAACTGATTAGAGCCCATTACTACTGAATGTAGAAGACAAATATGCACAGCAGTGAGCCTCCCATCCCCAGAATGAAAAGCTACCACAAGTTAAAACTCAATGCTCAGTGACTTTCACAACGCCTGGTGGTTCTGTGTTTTAGAGAAAAGGAAAAGGGAACTCAAGCATCACAGTAAAGTTAAGCAGTCCTGAACAGGTGGGTAGAGGTGCTCTCTTGCTGCCATAGAATAAAGAGTCTCTTGCATCACACAATACTCATTTTGCTTTACTTCTTTGATGAGATGCAAAATACAGCCAGTTGGCTACAGAACTGCTCTGTTGGAATGATATCAAGTTACTCTTAAATTAAACAACATGAAAACACCAATGGGGATTCCACTCTCCAGCTTAAACTCTGCTCGTTACACACATTATATTTATACATTTTCCTCTTGCCCAACTCACACTTGTTCACTTCAAAGATGAGTGCATCCTATTCCTCCTGACGGGCAGCATGTGCGCTCCTTCCCAGCGCGCGGGACTGCTCAGGAGGGCAGACTGATGGGGAAACAGGGAGTGTCCTTCGGGTGCTTCAGTCCTGGCTGCAGCTGTGTGACAGGATGGATGGCTGCTGCGGTGGCAGAACACACACTCACAATAGTACGCAGGCACACACACACACACACACACACACACACACACATACATACATACATAAACTCACACACATGCACATGTATACACACACAGGCACACATACAGTACATACAAACACACACACGCTAGAGGGGGCCTAATGAGGGTGGTAATCAACGATTCATTAACTCATCTGCCATGTGGAGACACGCGGCACGGCACACGGAAGTCTCATCGGCGCTCACATCCTCCCCAGGCTCTGCTCCTCTCTGGTGCTTTCATGTCTGGGAAGCAGACAAATAAAGCTCCCTTTCAAGCCCCAGCATCTCTCCCTCTCGCCGTCTCTCCCTGCCTTGCTTCTTCTTTCTGTGATTCTTCCTGTGAGTGTTGTCTTCATTATTAATAGGTGTTCCAGTGACACCATTCAAGGTTTGTCCAGGGACTGTTTTTTTTTCCTTTGTGGAGAAGACTTGAAAGTGATGACTTTTAGTGACTTCATACTTCTGTAGCTCAACTGTGTTCCAGCTTCATAGCCCCACAGCAGATGTTTTCACTGAGGTTTTTTCTCGTCAATCTGTGAAGACTGTGGAATCACTGCTGTTCTGATGCTATAAAATGCTGGATTTGCATCAGTGTTACAAATAGTCAGATATCTGAACATTAAGTGAGGAAAAAGCATCAAATGAAAACTTTGATGAAAAAAAAAATTCCAGGTTCAAGTGTTAGTCTGGAGTATTACCAAAAATAATTATTTGATATGAAAGGGTGCAGTTGTAGGAAGAACAAGAGATTCTGGTACAAAACAGACAATATAGCAACCTAACAGCTAGTGCTAATTAAATGGGCCACAAACGCATTTCTCACGGTCCCATTCAGTTAGAGTAAGCTGATTGTTTGCCATTTGGTCTTTTTACCAGCCTCAAGCCTAGGGGAACTTGGGCCAGTGCATACCAGTGCCGTTAATTCAAAAGTAAAGAAACACAACAGGCAAGTGTTAAAGCATGAAGACAATGGAATTCATTTATCAAAGACAATTTATTGAAAAGTCATTAAAAGAATCAGAGTACTTTAACATCTAATTTCCTTAATCCATCACAGCCATTTTCCAGTCATTGCATAGCCACAAACATTTCAAATACTGTAGCACAGCATATCCCAATACATCCTTCCACCAAGCAACAAAATATCACATTTGATCATTCTAGATTACACAACCCAAAACATTCATCACAATTCCAAATCCCATTAAAAAAAAACATGGCATTACCTTCAAAAGTAAAGAAACACAACAGGCAGGTGTTAAAGCATGAAGACCATGGAATTCAACTATGGCTTTCGAATTCCTTCTCTTATCCTGCCTGGCTACTGAGTGGAACAACCAAGCTACCATTGCTCCCTAATGGGCTGGAGTAAATTCTATGTGATTGATAGACAGTGTGTGTGTAAATTGTAAATTGGGGATGCAATCAGTACCTGTTAGTCTATTTTATTCCGTTGTACCAAAACCCTCTCCTTCTTCCAGCCAACAGCAGTTGGTGAGCTCAAGGAACAGGGCTATGGTTAGATGTACTCTGGACTATCATTTTAACTATCAAACATTTTTATTAATTAACACTGCAGCCTTAGTCTTCTGTGAACCTGAAGAATTAATGTTGATCCATTTACCTTCGCTATAATGTGAACTGGCTGTGGTTATTTATACACTGTGCTGAAGACCACAATTCATGCAGTTACTGTCAGAAGCAGGCAAACCAAAAGGCCAGACTACTATATTACACCCATCCATTTGGGATGAGGCTTTGAGTGATAAGATTTAGGTTTTGGGCTTTAGCTGAGTCAGTAGCCTATAAATCTCACCATGAGGCCAAATCAGGCACAATTAACATTGTAATACAGAGATAGCCTGACAAAAATATTGAGCAGCTGCCAAAGTTGCCCGCCAAAATGACATGACTAGGGTGATTATTGAGGGGCGAAAAGCTTCACAGACGCTTAAATTTGTAGAACGTGTTGTGTTAAGATGTGCCAAAACAAAGGATCACACTGATGTCCTAATTAGACGTATCTTTGCCGGGAAGCTAATTCCGCTGAAGAGAATCTCTCTTCTCAGAGGCAACTACACATCTCTGACAATGGGGCCAGCGCAACATGATGGCACTGATCTGCACAATAGCAGAGATAAGCCTGACCGGCGGGCCAGCATAAAACCCTTCTAGGGTAGGGAAGCTGTGTGAGATGGAATCAGCATTAGTGAACGAGTTACATGCTCTGATAGCCATCAGGGGAATTCGCGAGAGCAGTCTCTCACATCGAATAAATAGTCCACCCAGGTGAAAAAGAAGAGCGGGGTAGACAGCAAACATCCGGTCCAGTTTTGAATTCGGTGGAAGAGCGGAATTGACAAAAAACATGTCATTCTTTGATATTTCCCGGGCCTTTGACATCCACATCTAGACGCGTGTGCTGTGTTGCAGAATTGCTGTCTCCTGCGGGAGCTTGGGACATTTAGAGATTAATTCCTGAATCGTAGGTTTTAAAGACGTTAATACTCTGTCAGCTCTGAGAGATCTATATGCACAATAAGAGCTGGTATTAAACGTCTCAAGAGCTTTTTCATGTTTTTATGAGTCTACATATCCCAAAAGCCCTTGCAGGGGGGTCATGTCACAATACGAGCGAGGCCAATAGAAGTGCCAAGGCCTAATCTCCCTGGGTACAGACATCTATCCTCGTTCTTACATTAACTTTCAGATGGAGGGGAGTTGGAGATCAGCTCTGGGAAAGTGTTGACATCAGCCAATAACCAAATATGACGGCTGTCCCTTGCTTCCCCTTTCTCTCACACTCCCTCTTTTTTTCTCTCTCTCTTCTCATAAGAGTATACAGTATGTACTGTTTTTCACTTTGTAGTCTGTTTTTGACACGCCTCTCTCTGTCTGTGTGTATTTGTGTGTGTGTGTATGTGTTGCATGCACACACCAACACAAACAGACACACACTCTTGTAACACAATGACTTGAAACACTCCATCTTCCTGCCCGTGGTTGTCACTGATGTAATCTCAGTGGCTGCCATGGTGACATCCTGGCAATGGTCACACCCCACATCTGCTGCCGTCCAATCAGGTCACTTAATGAGGACCATGACCCTTTGCGCCTCAGGAGCAGCAGAGCACCATTGCTTTTCGCTTTCCACTTTTTGCGTTTCGTTTCTTGCTCCCTCTCGTCTTTTTTTTTCAGAGTCCATTCCTATGTTTTTGCCAAGCAAATCATCCGTGAAACGCAATGTCCACTGGTGTGTTAAAAGCGTTTTGTTGCACCCCCTGATCCATGCTAGCCAGGGCAAGAGCTGAATCGTATCTACTACCCACTTCGCCTCTTCCCCCACCCCCCTCCTGATATGCCGGGCGGGGCTCCTGTTATTTTTGGGGGCAGGAGGAATGCCAGGCCAGCTGAAGCAGTGACACGTGTCACAGAAAGGTCTCTGATGAGCTTAACTTACTGTTTCTCTGCAGCCTCCAGCACTTTCTGCTCCCATACATTTCTCTCTTTCTCTCTGTGTGTGTGTGTGTGTGTGCTTCTGTCTCTGCCTGCGCAGGCTTGTGTGTGTCTGTATACATGTGGGCATCTGTCTTTGTGTGTGCACACGTATGTGTTTGTGTGTTTATATATAAGCAAACATGTATGTGTGTGTGCATACTTGTGTGTGTCGGTGTGTGAGGGAGACTGTATGTGTTTGTGTGTATGAGTTTGTGGGCATCTAAATGAGGGTATGTATTCAAAATGTTCAAAAACCTGCCACCAAAAAAAAACCATCAAAAAAATCAGAGCCACATGGTGCAGGAATGCTTTTTAAAATTCTCTTTTTACCAAGATTGTTCAGAAACTCCAGCGAGTGTTGGATCTCCCCTGTGGAAATCTTCAAACGAGGGAAGAGTAGAAACGACACCTGCTTAGGGAACACATCCCATTGGTTCACAGACGCAGCATTGGCCGTTGTGATTGGTGGAGCTGAATAAAGTTTGAGCCCTGCCCATGCATTTTTGGGTCCTTTTGAGTTCATGAAGAAGGGGCGTTTTTGCTAAGGATTTGTGGTGAAGTGTGTGTGTGTGTGTGTGTGTGTGTGTGTGTGTGTGTATTTGTGTCTGAGGGGGGACCACATCCGCTGATTGTCAGTGTGGGGGAGCCTACTTGTTGTGGTGATGCTGTAATGGGTGCCAGCTGTCAGGGCTTTGTATGCTGAGCTGAGCCAAGTCAAACCAAGCCTGTGCCAACCCCGGGCTGCATTCATTCCACACCGCACACCTCCTTTAGATTAATTTGAGCTTTCTTTCCCTCATCCCTTTCTCTCTCGCCATCCCTCTCTGTCTCTCTCTGTCTCACAGCACTGAGAGAGCAAAAAGAGAGTAAAGAAAGAGAGGGGGGGGGTAGGGGGTGGTTAGGGGGCGCTCAAAGGCTTGTCTCAGCTCAGAGGCGCATCTCGATGCGTTTTGTAGGCGATTATAAATTTAGCTCTCCTCCGGCTGCTGGTGGCTGAGGCGGGCTGTTTGTTTAAACTTGTGCAGCGCTCTAAACGAGTCATTTTCACACAGGCAGCTGTCCAGCCCCGTGCCGGACGGATGAGAAACAACAAGGCTGCCCGTGAGAGATGCGAGCTGTCGTTGTCCGGCATTGTAAGAGGACAAGGGTGTGTGTGTGTGTATGTGTGTTAGGGGGTAAAAATGGCACTGGGCTGTGTGCGTGTGTTTGTGTGTGTCTACATGTGTGAGTGTATTAACCGCACGGCTAACACAAACAACGCTGAGGAGGTTTGGCAGACCCTTTGCAAGACTCATGCCCCAGCTCAGACTCTTTAAAATGCAACATCTCTTCTCTCCTCTCTTGCCTCTCCTCCACAGCTCCCTTTCTTTCTTTCTTTCTTTCTCTATCTCTCTGTCTTCTACTCCCCTCCTCTCCTCTTTCCCAGAGGACACCAAAGGCCCTTTTGCGCTGTCACGTCTTACGTAAGTCTTGAGCTGTTTTTCCCCAAACATGTCAGTGTGTAGAGGCAGAGATAGTGGGGTCTGCGTGTGGCTCCAGGCAGGACCATATGGTGCTCTCTCTCTTTTTCTCTCTGTCTTCCTTTCTTTCTCATCCTCTCCCACTCTCTCTTGTTCTCCCCCACCATCGGTGCCCGCGCTCCCTGCACACTACAGCCCTTGAGACCTTCAGCCCTGTCCCTCCCGATGAGGGCTGATGCCCAGTGCCTGACAGGCGAGGCTACTTGAAACCCGGAGCCTGACAGGCCGTCAGCACTGCACAGAAAGCAGCCGCCTAGGTAGAGGAAGAGGAGGAGGTGGAGGAGGAGGAGGAAGAAGAAGAGGTGGTGGGTGGCCTTTGTTTTAATGCCGAAGGTGGGCGTTTGTAAAGTACCCAGCGCATGACAGATTGATTGCCTGTAAAACACTGCTTGTGCGCCCACATCGAGAGACAGATATAAACTGAGAGAAAAAGAGTAAGAGAGGGAGAGAGAGAAAGAAAGAAAGAAATAGAGGGAGAGAAGCAAAGAAAGAGGAAAAGAGGACATGATTACTTGAGGGGCGGATGCCAAATAAGAGGTACAAAGGATAACATGAAGGTAAAGGGGGAAAAAGAAAGAAAAGAGAAAAAAGAGAAGAGACTCTTTGTAGAATGCTTAAAAAGTGATGAAAAGAAGACCTGCATATATCTTACACATGTATTATTATATAACACAACATATATGTTATGTAAGATTTGAGTACAATGAAGTTAATTGGGTGCATTCAAAGGTTGCATTTATACGGTGTTGGGTACCTGTGTGACGAATACTGAAGCACAGCACTGTGCCATGGTCCGCAGTTTATGATGGATTAGCTGCTCTAGGGACATTGAATACAAAGACAATCTGTGAGAAACAGCAGTTGCCAGGTTGATGGATTGAAACAGCGAGAGAAAGCGAGCCAGCGTGGGTTAGTTAGTGAGGGTGCAGTGCTTGAGAGAAAGACAGACTCTGAGAGATGGAAACAGCGTGGTTGCCAAGTTGATGGATTGTGCGAATAAGGGAAAGAGAAAGCGACAGGAGAAAGTAAAGAGAGTGGGTTAGTTTGTTACAGCTAAGGAGAGAAACGAACGGAGAGAAACAGCTTGGTTGCCAGGTTGATGAACTGAAGGTGAAGAAATATACAGGGAGGTGAGTGAGTGAGTCAGTGAGAGTTAGTTTGAGAGTAAAGTTGGGCCAAGGCAGAGGACAAGAGGTTGCCAGATAGAGATGGATTAGAATTGGAAAGTGAAATAATAAGAGAATATGGAGGAGAATGACTGATATGTGTTTACATTGAAGATGGTAGGAATGCATAAACAGAAAGAAGAAAACAAAGAAACCAAAATAGAAAAAGTCAGAGAAAACAGAAAATAGACAGAAATGTACCTGGAGACATGTCAGTGTCTGGATTTTACTGAGTGTCTGGTTGAGTTTCTGAACAGGATGTTGGATAGGTGTAACAACAGTGCTGTTATCCCACCTGTTCAGAGACCTGATGACGCTTCCTGTCTGGGCTCCCCAACACACCCCCATCCCAGCACATTTCAATTATTCATCCATTTTCCTTTGTTACAGCACTGCTCATGTTGCAGAATTTATTTCTTATGGGATAACCTGTTTTCCCTTACATCATCTATTTCCCACTTCAAAGGCAGAGGGCAGCCTCTAGGTGCCAACTTCAGAGGTAAAAGATTCTCTTCTGGCCAGGATTTCCTTGAACAATGTGCAAAACAGCCGCTGTCCGCGCTAAAAATATACAGTAATTATTTAAAAGCCGAGCTACCATCGGAGTAAACTCTCTATTTTAGTCTGATATGTGTTTCTTTTTCTCACTTAATAATTCAACGCCGCTCTGCAACCCAATTGCATTGAGACACGGAGCTGCAAAAAGCGAAACCGTGCTTTTTCGCAGTAGTACAGTAATGAATGCCTGTAGATGATCACTCAATATCATTACAGCTCATTCAACCCAGATAGCCTCTCATAAGATCGGTTGACTCAAAGCAACATCAGAGGAGATAAAGGACAGGGAGACTGAGCTGGAGCTCGGAGACTGAGACAATCATTAGTCACTGTATTAAACTTTAATGAATTAACTATTGCAAGACTTGCATGCATAAGTCTAAGCTATTGCCTTCAATGGCCTTGACCTGGCCAAGGGTGCCGTAATTGCATTTAGAGGTTCTGCAAAGTTCATGGTTATATGTGCCTACTGTATCTGGGTCCAGATACCAAAGGTGGACATACAAAAGAAAATACATATATATTTTTGTTTTACCTTTGCTTTGATTAATTAAGAGTCAAGAGTTTGTGTATGGTCAAAGAACTGTCTTGAACTTCAACCATCTTCACAACAGTAATAATTTAATTGTGCTGACTAGAGAGGGCATTATTTAGCCTATATAGACCATTTTAATCTATAGCCTAAAGGTAAGTTGGTAGTTGGCCTTATAGTATTTGGTAAACTAAGGGTGTGTGGGGTATACAGTGCTATATATATATATATATATATATATATATATATATATATGTATATATGTGTGTGTGTGTGTGTGTGTGTGTGTGAGGCCAGTAAGAGTTTCTTCGGGGCTGTGTTGCTTGATTCTCTATCATGCTCGGTCATGCTCTCCACCTGGGCCCTGTTATGGTTTTCATCTTGCAACTTGTACACCAAACAGCTGGGCACTTCGTGTCCAGTGTATCACCTCTGTCTTTCCCATCATCTGTTTTGATGAGCTTTGTAGGGATGGGGGGTGAATAGAGATAGAGGCATAGAGAATGGGGAACAGAATAGATGGTTTGGATAAATAAAAGGTTTTGGTGCTTGAGGGCTACCCTCTCCCCTGTTTCTACCAAACAGCCTGTGGGACAAAAAAAAACGGTCACAGAATAACTTGACTATTGCTCAACTATTTCTAAAAACTAAGAACATCAAACATATTGCTAAGAACTAAGAACATCATACATTTTTTAATACCTTGAGCTGTATACATTTTGGGTAAAAACTGAAAAAATGTTAACTTATAGATACTGATTACATTTTCACCACATTCCCTGAAAAGACTTGACGACGTGAAGCAAAAACATGCAAATATTCAATGCAGGCCATGATGATTTCTTTTGGCCACATTTTATTTTGAAAACAACTCTATACAAAATTGTGTAAAGAACTCTATACAAAAATGCCCGTACTCTTTCCAATCTAGTTGTCAAGAAATGTATTTACATACATCTACATTACATACCGTACATACATTACATCTCTGAACAGCAAATCTTATAAAACTTTTCCTCCAGCAACTCACTCAACTCACAAGTTGCACAGTGACCAGTTTATGAAACATTGTTATAATTACACCTCAGTCAATATCTTGCTTTCTTTGTAACTGTTACAGTGTCTTTGTACCTCACACACAATGTGAACAACACCACGTTTAGTAAAATTTCATGTACAGGGGCGCAGGTGATCAGACCATGTATTGCTATGCGGTATATATATATACACAGCGTTGTTGTGTCTGTTTATCATGAGCAGCAGCATGTAGCCAGGCAATTACCTCGGCTTACTGTTGTATTTTGCTATAGTACTATTTCCAAATAACTACATTTTTTTTACCCTCCAATTTTTTAATTGAGCAGGGCAGTCCCAATAAGTTTAAGTTCAAACAAAGTGTCCACTCAGCACACAATAAATGTAGTGATGTGCAGATCGGGGTCAGTTAACTGGGTCGGGTTGGTGCGGTTGTTCAAAATCACTACTGTCCAGACTCTTTGAAGAAAATTATGCTAAGTTAAAGACTGTAGTCCACCCAGCTAGCATCTATGCAGCACAGCAGTGGCCATGTCCATAGCCACTGATGAAGCACATCTAGTCCATCAACATAAGGACCACAAATTAT
>JAGFZM010000056.1:622896-635881 GCA_017657215.1 Limnothrissa miodon | reverse complement strand
TTTATATAGCACTTGTCTACTCCTACGAGTACTCAAAGTGCTTTACAATTGATGCCTCACATCCACCCACACACATACACTGGTGATGCCATGCAAGGTGCCAACCTGCTCATTGGGAGCAATTTGGGGTTCAGGACATTGCTCAAGCACACTTAGATTAGGTCAGGCAGAGAAGGGCTTGAACTTGCAACCCTTTGGTTGCTGAACGGCCCCTCTACCACCTGCACCATCATTGCCTACTGCCTGCAGTTAAGTGTTCAAAAAAAATAAATTTAGCAAGCTCATCCTAAAATGGAATGCTCCATAGGGAAGTTTGCGGAAATGTCCTTTTTGGTCATTCCTTGCCCAGTTTAGGTGATGACAAAGAGGAATTGTTTTAGCAGTATGACTGCTGGGATGAAAGAAACAGTTTTGCACTTGGATCTCTTTCAATACAAGTTTTCTTCATGGAGCAGACATTGTGCAGGGAATTGTAAGGAAAAAAAAGAGGTCAAAGCACATTTTCATAATAGCGAGGCCTGGTGCTTGAAATTTCTGCCTACACAAATGAGGAGACATCTGCACAGCAAAAGGCGTTTACGCTATCGTGTTTTCACCTAAAAACGTAACAAATCTGTTGCAAAATGTTCATCCAGACTAATTCACCAGCTTTGTTCTCCCAGGGTGGAAAAGTTTTGGATACTCCAGTTCCCTCAAAACCATTTTTAGACAGTTATTTTCCACCTGTGTGTGCAAACTTGAAAATAGAAACTTTTGAATGTGCTGAGGTATTATTACCATTTCAATTGTGATACAGTGATGCACACCATCTTAAGTCTCTCACAAAAAACATTTAGACATTTAGCCAGGAATCATGCATTGGTGAGCCCAAGGAGACAATACATAAACAAAACCAAATATTGTGCTACTTTATACTAGCCAGTACCACTGCCATGTTTAGTCCAGCTACAGATTAACAACTGATAGGGTGATTTTACATAATATGCCAAGGACACTCTAACAAACTTGGTGATACAGTTACAAGTATAAAGTTATATATATATATCAAGTTGAAATTTTGTATCAGAAATGTATGACTAATAGAAAAGACTTGGTTCACACCACACACGCACACACACACACTGTACAGTACTGTACACACATATTCACAGTCTCTCTGTCTCTTCCTCTCTCTCTCTCACTCTCTCTCTCTCTCTCTGTGTGTGTGTGTGATAGTGGAAGAATCTACATCACTTGAGTTGTTAAAAATCTGCCAACTCTCACTTTTACCTCACTCCAGTTGCATACTTACTTCCTCTATTACATTTTCAAAATTTTAATTGTCAACATAGTTACAAGTACAAAGCATTTTATTGTCAATTGAGTGACTGCAACAAAGTTTTTGGGAAGTTGGCCAGCTGAAACAACCAACACGTTATTAAACTTGACGATAGGCACAATTTTTTATTTGACTATGTGTGTGTATGTGTGTCTCATGTTTTCTTCCAAGCATTTTTTTTTTTTACATTTTCTGAAGTTTGTTGTTTTAACTTTCTTTACCCAACTCATTCTTGCGAACAGTAAATATGAGACTTAAGTAACTTGCTAGTGGGTGACTTGTACTTCTAGTACTTTGTACTCCACTGACCTGGAGAATGGCAAGCAGTAGGCTACCATGCAGGGCTAGGATTACTGTACTGTTCTCCTCCATCTCTGTTCACGATTAGCCTAAAATAAGACCACCTGTTATCTATGAATCATTGGCCAACATCTAATTGAATCCTTTAGAAAGTCCTTGAGCTGTTAGTAATAAATTATTAATTATACTTTTGAGCCTGGTGTATGTGTTTATTTAGTCTAGTACATATAGCAGCATGTTTACTGTATAATATATGCATGACATAATAAATTAATCTAATAAATAATGTAGATAACTTTTTAATATGTCTTTACTGAATACATGTTCTGTATGTGTTCACGGTTTATGTGATATCTTTATCTAATTCTCATTAAGTCCTCCATATTTCTTACAAGATGACATACACTACTGCATGTTATAACTAAACTAATATTCCACCTATCCAAATGAATACATATGATTAAAAATGAATCGCTCTCCTAGGTGCAGGAGTTTAAATGCATTTGGATGGGGATCAGGAGTTAACCAGCAAAGATTTAACTGCAGAAGGACAACATGGCTGGCTTCCAGCTGGTACCACCAAGTCTGCACCCAACATTGACAGGCAAGGCAATCAGAAAGGCATAGACAGGCATGGCAGACAGAAAGTCACACCAGTTGGCAGCTTCAAAACTCCTCCATCGTCTAATTTAGGAACATCTCTAAATGCAGGCTTGGGTTTGCTAGGCAGAGTTATTTTCTCAGAAAATCTAGCAGATTCAACATTATCCTCACAAAAATTGTGGGGTGATGAGACAACAATATACCGCATGAAGTCTTTGATTTTGAGGGTTTTAAGCTCATCTGGATCAACTGCAATTAAGTCATAAGGACTTATTGTGAAAAACGTGATACAGAAAAGAAAGATGCTGAAACTGCACCCTTTAACACTGCTGAGCGCGAGGCCAGTCAAGCTGCTTGTGCACTCTAGCATGCTTCCTATACATGTATGTCGTTGAATATACTTTATCATCGTCCAGATGGATTCCTCTCTATTTCGCTTAGTAAAACGTGGAAAATCCCATAGCCTATGAGTAGTAATTGTTTGGCATTTGCGAGGAAAACTGAATTCCAAAGAACGTTTTCATAAAGCCTGAGCTTTAAACATCACAATGTTAAGAAACTTATCAAGCATTAACATGTAAGTTTAAAACAAACACACAGACACACTTTTAAATCTGAATTTCTGAATGTTTGAAAATCAGCTGTCGAGTCAGCCTTGTGTGGTGTAATAACGAGGTAGCTTCTTTACGTCAGTCAGCAAACGCTTAGGTCCAACAGCGAATGCTGCGTCTTCCTCCCGTGCGCAACGGTGGCTCAATCTTCAGCGTTTCAGAGTTTACCGGGGACGCAACCAGTTGTTTCTACCGCCCTGGGCTTCACCGGCACACCCATACTTCAAAACTACTTGAAGGATTTCTCAACTATAAAAACGGACAATTTTACAGTGAAAAGGAAAAAAACATTCTAGATGGCTGGGACATACTCCGTAAGCATATGTAGATGAGTGCGTCGTGATTTCTTGCAGCTGGATTGAAACTGGAAATGCCAGCGGGTGCATTCAAATAAATGTGAGTGAAATTTGCTATTTGTGTTACAGTGAGATGGGGTTTTTGTACTCTTTTGCATGTCTTGTGTATGGATTGTGTAAATGTATTGTGTCCTACAGAAAAAAATAGTTGTATCGTTTGATTTAACACAAGATACCACCAGTTTAGGACTGAATCAAATGTTATTTTAACAAATCTGAAATTATGCTTTATGCACAACGTACTGTTTGCATTCACATCATTGTTATATAACTTCAGAAGTGATAGTACATATACAATGCGCCTGTTATCGGTGAAATTGCACCATATGTGTGCGTTATTGGGTTTTGCGATAGCTTTTCTTCCATATCATTTTGAAGACGCAGTGATCTTTTTTTTTTTTTTTTTTTTTACATCCGTTGTTTGTTGCATGGCAAGGCGGGTGTTTTGGGTTGGTGTACAGGGCGGGAACAACAGGTGTAGCAACAGAAACAATTCGGGATTAGGAATTGTTGGAAAAAAACAGACTGGACGTTGCGCAGTCCCAGTTGATATTGCAACATTTTCGACTATTGCTGAAACTTTGTCATCTGTCCCTCTTGGTCAGTTGGGTCTTGTAGCGTCAGGGTGTCATTCCAAACTCACTTGAGGGGATGCGCTGTGCGAGAATATGGTGTAATTATTATTCACTGCAGTGTTTTATCATTTATATGACATGGCTAACAATAAATATTGACAATAGGCGCTTTACTTAACATACTTACACATGATGCGACATATATAACATATTTATTCCTCAGGGACATTAGCGATTTGGTCTTAATGGTTCGATTAACAATCAATGAGATGTCAATCCAAGAGCACGTTCTTCATTCATTGTTGAGTGTCCTCTTGTGCTGGCAAAGTAGATATCTTCAAATATCTTAAAGTGCACATCTATTTCCAGAGGCTTGATAGACAGTGCCAACTGTGCCAAAACTAAGCTGCTCACCCAAGTTTCTAGAATCCCTTGAGAATAGACTTGATAATCTTCATGAAAGTGCAGACCCCATTTCACACACACACACACACACACGCAGTCTGACCTCTGATTCACATTTTCTTTCACTCCGCTTTGGAGGAGACGAGGACACAGGTTTTTTATGATCAAAAATGGATTAGGATGGAAAGGATGATTACATGTCTTTCTTTAGCCTGTGGAGTCTGCTTAAGTGCTGCTTGGTTACATTCAGCTGGGGAAATATCCTGTTGATGCAGCGGATTGATAGACTTTGTGCAGACTGAGCTGAGTTTGATATATAAGTGGATTTAGATTTTGAGTGGTTGTTGACATTTTTTTTTCCTTCTCAATGCCTGATTGCTTTCTGCCTTTTGCTGGGATAAATGAAAACGGGATTTTTTTCCCCTTCTTCTCCTTCTTTCTCCTTTTCACTTTTTGTCAGAAGGATGCGAATAAAGACAACACTGTGGTTTTGATAGGACTGTGATGCTCAGGAATCCTTGTCTCTCTCCTGACCTAGATTTCTACATTCCACTTTGAGTCTTTTTGTTGTGAACGCCCTGTCAAAGTCGGCAGATTTTAGCATGAAAAATGTACAGAACAAAAAGAAGCGGCGTGTTTGCTTGTAATGGCAGTTGGCTCTGGTGTCCTTCTCTACTAATGAGGAGTGAAGGGGGGGGGGGGGGGGTGGGGGGGGCTGAACAGGTTGGGCTGTGGGTGTGTCTCTTGCATGATAATGGATGCCTGGAACACCCATGACCCTACAGTACTGTATGACACCATCTCTCTCATTTTTCCCCTTGGTTAGGATAAGCAGAACTTGGGCCTCTCTCTCTCTCCCCCCCCCCCCCCCCCCCCCCCCCCCCTCTCTCTTCTGTCTCTCTCGATTCTTGCTTTAGCCTGCCTTTATTGAGCCCTATATCTCAAGGTCCCTGCTTGCTTGGAGATGCCCACTGTCACTCTTAATGAGTGACACCTCAGTCCCTCGACACGGGCCTCTGGCTATGGTTGAGTCACACACCAGACCCCTCCGATGTTTTCTTAAGGAAATGGAGGAGTAGAGAGTCAGTGACAGGCTCAGAGAGAGAGAGAGAGAGAGAGAGAGAGATGTACCCAATTGAAAATACATTGTAAAAATGTACAATTTTGGCTCTGTCTGCAAACTTTTCAAAAATGTTAAATTTAGAAGCTGTTGTTCTAAAAAGAATGGCACTTGCATTTGATCAGCAAGTCTGGCACTTAATGTATGCAACTAAAAAAGCACAATTTTACTGGCATAGCAAACATATTGAAATCTTATTTAGTGACCAATGCACAGAACTGTGAACGATGTGTTTCCCGAGTATGGATAGTTTAGGGCTAGCTGTATGCTTCTCTCACTATTTGTGTGTGTGTGTGTGTGTGTGTGTGTGTGACACAGAGAGAGAGTGTGAGTGAAGGGTATGAGGCAGTACAGGGAGTGGGCACAGGGCTTCAGGCCAGATGGCACATGCTCCACATATGAAAACAAACACACACACACACACATACACACACACACACAACTACTCTCACACATTTCTGGGGCTAAAATCAGTCTAGGTCCTGGTCACTCACTCCAGAGATGTGCTTGGCATCTCTCCATCACTGATGTGGGATGTGTCAACCTCATAAAACTCTCTCCCTTCCACCACCCCCTACACACACATAAATATTCTATTTGTGCGTTTTTAATTATTCATCTCTGGAAGCCCGGCCATACCATTCCTGCAACACTGCATATAGATTTGTAGCTCAGAAACTTCTAGAACAAATGAGATCTCTTGACTCAACTCCCTCTCAGACTCCTCTAGTTATAAAAAACTCCCTGCCTTGTTGTACATTTCTCTCTCTAATCTTACTTTCTTTTTTTTGAGCCTTGCTTGTAACACCATCTGCGTGTGCACCAGATAATTCATTGGGAGCACTTAAAGTACATCTCTTTCCCCCTTGACCACCTGCTGAGCTTAACAGCCGTGCCCCCAACATGGAGCAGAGACGGGAGAACAGTAACCCCCCCACACACACACACACCCACCCACACCCTTGCCAGCCTTGGGATAATGAATAATGAAGGAGCTCAAGAGCAATGTGGCGGGAGTCAGGCATGAGAAGACCGTCATTTGTGGCACAACGCATCAAGCAGGCAACTCTGACATTACCTTTAAGGCCGGAAGAGAACCAGGGCCACACTTGGCAGTCAAATCAGTCGGTGTGTGTGTGTGGATCCAAGTCCAGTCAAGCATTGTTTAAAGAGAGAGAATGGAACAGTTGGATAAAAGTTGTCATACTTCATGTGCGTCAGTGATTACTGTTCTTTTGTGTGTACGTGTGTGTGCTTGTGTGTGCATAGCACTGTTATGTGTGCGTGTATGTGTGTATGCATGTTTGTATATGTGTTTGCAGCTAATGTGACCCTGTATACAATAGATGCTTGTGTGAGTTTACATGTGGAGTACAGGTGCATACTGTATCAGTTTTGGATATAAGCAAGGGGTGAGCAATCCTTGGCTCTTGAGCCTCTCTTCTGACTATCACCAAACTCTTTCATTGAGCTCTGGTATGTGTTCCTGTATGTGTACAAAAACACACCTGTACATACTTAACAAATACTTTGCAAACATAGACAAAAGCCCAAAAATGTTTTATGGAACAGAAAAACTTTAAAAAGATACACTGATAATAATATGGAGGTACGGTGTATATTGGAGGTACAATGACCTTTTACCAACTTAATGTTTAAAGGTCCAATGTGTAGAAATGTCGCAAACCTACTGTGACGGTCACGGACGAGACCGCACATTTGAATCGTCTCCCCCTTTGTCTTTTCACTCGCGCGCACACACACACGGTGACGGTCACGGACAAGACCGCACACCTCCTCTCTTGCCTTTTCAGTCACACACACGTACATTGTCATACACTGGAACATGTTCGCTAAGATTAAGCTAAGAAGCTAGTTTGCCACTAAGATATGTGTCTCCCACAGTTTGTGTGCAAATATGGACAAATTGACTATAAAGAACACGCAAGTCAAACTTTATGTTACCTTTTATTGTGCTTTAGGAAGTATCCGGAGCTTTTGTAAGTGCATGAAAAGAGTAACGTGAGTTTCATTCCGATACATTGTGTTGCTGCGTTGTTCTTGGTTGATGGACTCGTGACTGGCAAAGAGTGCCGTCGAGGATCAAAGACTGGTTTATTTCGTTCCGCCCGGAAATGGTCAGTTTGAACTTGACAAACGTCATGGGGTTGGCAGCGACAGTTGTGGCCAGACTGTTGTCTGTTTTCTATGATGTTGTGCAATGTTTTTAATTGTCATGTGGGCAAACTTTTATGTAAATAGGTATGTAAATAGGTGAAATGTCTCATTGATGCAACAGAGCCTGTTTGATGTTTATTTTTGTTAATTGATGTTAAGTGTTTCCCCTATGTGTAGGAATGGTGCTGGCCACCTCCTTTATGTATGTTGTCTGAGTCCTATGTGAGCAGTCTAGTTTTTGATATTGCATGGTGAGTGTTGCCTAGAGTTTGCTGCTGTTGAGTTCTCTGCTGTTTAAAGAGACATAGCAATTTTTGTACAGTTTGTTTACTCTGACTTTTTGGGCGCTTTATTATTTTGAATATTTTTGTGAATTCACATTTTTTGAAAAATAACAAAAAGATAAAAAAAAAAAAAAACACACGGTAAATCTGAACATAGAACATCTTCTGGCTATATTGCCACCAAGCAAGAAAATAAAAACTTTTGCTTGGATTTTTGCTGTCTCTCTGCTGTTTGGTCTGATCCACTTTACTTTTTGAGTTTACCGCTGGTCCAATCCATCACACCTACTATTTAGCCTTGCGCCACGCAGTTCAAAGTATGTATTACAGCTACGGCATGCTACTAATCCTGCTAATGCATTTAAAGATGGCGAATGCCTATGTAGCGACGCCAGCCATTCAAGCCTAGTAAATCGACCATTTAGAATACTTGAAGTTAATGGTGGTGGTAAATATTTATGAAAAAGCACATCTTTGTGAAGGGGTAACATAGACTTAGATTAGAGCAACTAAAAATGCTACACATTGTACCTTTAAAGCTGACCTCTTTCCTTTCCTTGGGTTTTTCTTGTGTGTTCTTTCTCCTTTGCTATTCTACACATACAATTAATTTATTGACTTTTTCATTTATGAAAATTTTTTACTATGTGTGGATGGCAATAATAAAAAAAGAGGCCTTTCCCATGTTGCCATGAATGTGTGTGTTGTATTCCCTTTCATTTGAAAATGTATGTATATGGGATGTACATGTGTGTAATTGAAGTTTGTTGTATATGCATATCTGCATACATTTGTCTGTGTCCGTGTGTGTGTGTGTGTTAAAAAACAATTTGTCTTTTTTTTTTTTTTTTTTTGTGGCCGGCTGTGTGTTTGTGCGAGTTTGCATGCATGTGCTTGACATGTTTGTTATGTGGGCAGGGCTTACCTTGTTTCCCCCCAGGTGACAAGCCAGGCAGGTGTAGCAGAGGCCCAGAGCTGAGACTGAGTTTGAAAGCCAGTCTTATGGGAGTGCTGTCAACCTGGACTTATAACAGCAGATGCCTAGATGTCAGCACTGTCTAAATTATGCCCAGTTTACATTTGTGTGTATGTGTGTGTTTGTGTGTGTTTGTGTGTGTGTGTTGAATGAAAGGTTCTTGTATGAATCTCTTTGAGCAGAAATGTATTCACTGTTGACCAGTTTCATTGGGTTAAGTGCATAGCCCACATATTTATATACGGTTTGACATGGTCTGTGAGTGTCTATATTGAGTGTGTGTGTGTGTGTGTGTGGCAGTGTGTATTGGGCTATTGTCTAGCACACTGCTGGGCAGCTGCATTTCCATTGCTGGAAGACTGAACACTGAACAGCAGATTGGCCCAAATGTCTCAGAACAGCAGTGTTATAAATGCAAGACCAGACACATGCTTGAGCTGTATGCTCTTTCTCTCTCTTTCACTTTCTGTTGGTGTGCCTGTATGTGTTATGTGTGCTGTTGTGAGCTCTATTTTCCTTTTATATGTATGACTGACCTTATTTTTCTTCCTTTTTTGAGTGCATGTGTTTGTTTTCGTTTGCCTACACATGAATGATCATAAATGGGTTGATGACTTCGAATCAGACATAAAAGCATATATATATATATATATATGTGTGTGTGTGTGTGTGTGTGTGTGTACGTGTAGATGTGTGTCTGATATAAGCTATAGATGATGTACAGTATATATTTGTCTTGTAAGGGTAGTGCAGTGTACTGTTCTCCTGTCTCCTGTATGACAGATATTACTCTAATACAGCTGAGCTAATGCTGTTCCCTCTCGCCTCTTCTATATGATTATCAGATGGACGGATTTGACATGTCTCTGCCTGCATTCTTTACAGCAGTCTCTCTATCTCTCTATCTATCTATCTATCTATCTATCTATCTATCTATCTTTCTCTCTCTCGCTCTCCTCCTGGGCCATTAATCTACTCATCCGAGGGGGGAGCTGGATTATGGACATTCAATCATCTTCTTTGGGAGCATAAGGATTATACACTTTGAGGGCAATCAGTGTGTGGCTGAGTGTCATGTAAGAGCACGTCACAGCTCAGGAGTGGAGGAACCTACATGTACTGTACACGCTCACAGATTTGTGCTAAAAACATGCTTACTCCATCAAGCTCAGTTTGTGTCCTTATGCTGGCTGAGATAGTTGAGATGAACCAACTTTTGGCACAGTTAGTTGGCAAAACCAGTTAGTTCAGCCCATAAAGTGCTACTAATGTGGCTTATGCTTCGTTTTTGGTATTTGTACAATATGAGAATGTGCTAACATAGGTAGAAATATATAAATAGAAAACAAAATACATAGTTCTCTTTTGTTTCGAAGCCGAAACGTACGAATGAATGATGCCTATCATCTCCTACTTTTTCTGAAGTCAACTTTAACCAACCCTTTGAAAAAAGGGCAGTAAGCGCTCTGACGCGCGCAGGCAACTACTTAGACAGCCCTGCGTGACGTCAGAAAGTCTATATCTTGACTGCGCTTACGCTTCAGGTCCTCTTTGCCTTTTTCACCTCGCCTACTGCGTGTGTTCTGAGTCACTCCGTTTGCTTTCGCAAATATTCTTAAAAATCAATGGCTTTTTTGAAAGCCCACCACAACAGTTTTTCAAACTTACCGGAATCCATCCTTCTCAAAGTCACTAGCGTCGGTCCCTACCTGGTACCAAGAGTTGTTGGATGGCAACGCTTAGATGTCTCGACTGGTAACGGCTAATGGCGGCTGCCGACCGCCATGCTGTCCGCTTCTGCCTCGGGATGGAACATGCCACTGGTGTTTACTCAGCCGAGCTCTGCTGTGATCGGCTGTCTCCCGCGGCTATCTTGAACAGGGCAGCCTTCTTCGTGGGACCGACCAGCGGTCCATGGGCTAGCTGGCTAGTAGGCGGCTGACTAGTAGCTAGGTAGCTAACTGCAGGCCACGTTGCCACCGAAGATAGTCCGTGCGACCCAGCGAAGACGCCGGGGAATGCTCGGAGAAAAGGCGGGGAGGGACCTGTCGATCATGGCGTCGCACTTGCCCGGTGTGCGCAACACAGGCGTGGACCTCCTCTCCAGGGGTGTTCCGCGTGCAACGGACTGGCGCCTCTGCCCAGCCGTGGTGCACAGCCTCTGGTCCCGCTTCGGGCGGGCCCGAGTCGATCTTTTCGCCTCGAGCGAGAACACTCACTGTCCAGCGTGGTTTTCACTGGAACGAGATGCGGCGCTAAGGTCTGACGCGCTGGCACATACATGGCCGCGACGCCTGCTCTATGCCTTCCCCCCACTTCCTCTGATGCGTCAGGTGCTGGCCAGGATCAGTGCAGGGGCGCACAGGGTGATTCTGATCGCCCCCCATTGGCCATCTCAGAGCTGGTTCTCAGATCTGGTCTCGATGCTGGATGATCAGCCGTGGACCCTCCCAGCAGGGAGGGATCTCCTATCTCAGGCCCACGGGTCGTTTTGGCACCCCAGGCCGGAGGCGTGGAGACTGACGGCTTGGCCCCTGAACGGGCGCGTCTCCTAGAGCGCGGCCTGTCAGCCGCAGTTGTAGAGACTGTTCAAGCTGCTAGAGCTACGTCCACTAGGTTGTTGTATACGCTAAAGTGGCGCGTGTTCAGCACGTGGTGCGCAGACAGAGGCTGTGATCCTCTAGTCTGCCCTATTGGCGAGGTGCTTGCGTTCCTGCAACACCTGTTCGATCAGGGTCGTACACCCTCTACTCTGAAGGTGTACCTCGCAGCCATTTCAGCATGCCATGTAGGCTATGCTGGCGTTTCCCCAGGCGCGCACCCCCTTGCGTCGCACTTCATGAAGGGCATCAGGCGGCTTCGCCCCTCTTCCACACGTTCGGTCCCTACTTGACCACTCAGAGAACCGAGGATACGTTAGTATCCGTAACGTTTATGATTGTTTATTCTTCAAAAATGTTGTCCGCTGTGCTCAGGTGAAGGGTCCATTGGATTTGTCCATTGTACACAAAATGGCTTATTTACCCCAACATTTTGCACATAAATGCATTAGTCTAATTGGTCTTAATGGGCACTTTTACCATTGCCAAGGTAATCCATCCACCTGGCAGGTGTGGGTAATCAAAACATGTGGATAAAAAAGCAGGATTATTTGACAGATGCCCTGGACAGGTGACAAAAAAGACTAGACTAAAATTGGTTCACATAACAGAATGCTATTGAAGTCACATTTGGAGGAATGGATTTAGTTGGTAAACATATTGCAATGCTTGAACAAGCCTCTGAAATTTTTAATCTCAAAAAGATGAGGAAAATATAATCAGGTAAAATGAGGTGAGTTACATATATTTGCACAGTTTAGCCCTCTAGCAAATGCTGCCCACAACTGTTATTATCGCTGAAGAGTGCATAATGGTGAAGTTGAAATATTTCTTGTGTTGGAAGAAGATGGGATAGATTCTTAAGAATCATCCCTGCCATTTTTTGATGAAAGTGTACAAGAAGGGTGTTTTTTTTCCTTTCAGTTTCTTTCATGTTTAATTACAGGGATGGACATACAGAACATTCCATGTTCCAAGTCAGACTCAATTTAAATAATGGTTTGAACTAAGGCGGCTGTTCTGTCGCTCTGAAATTATATAGGTCAACCAATTGACCAGTTTCTCAGCAACGCCAAAGCTGTGCTTTGCATTCAGATACAGAACTGTTTAGTGACAACAGTTCAACAGTTCTTTCTGAACAGTACAGTAACTTTTTTCAGCTACATTGTTTGCCAAACTATTTCTTTCCTCTATTTGTTTATTTATGGATGCATAAAGAAATAATTGGCAACTGTACACAACAACATCTCACATCTTGTGTGTATGTGGAGGTGAAGGGAGGATAACGATATGATCTGAAATAAAGCTAAATTTTCTAAACAGCCTATAGTTTCTCCAGAAGTTTTTGCCCCCCCCCCGCCCAATCCACTTTGTCTCAAGCCGGCAACTCTTTGCACGGCCTGGTGCACAACTAAATGAGACAGGAGAAATATTACAGAAGGCTGCAAAGCCCTTATCGCCTACGTCTGCGGGCAAGCAGTTTATCACTCTGTGAATGAAAAACAATGGCGACGTCAAGTATCTGCACTGGGTTGCCTGAACTGCAGAGAAGAGCATGACTGGATCTTCAGGACTCCCCTCCAACGCATCACCTTTCCAGCAGCGGAAATCACTTAAAGGGATAGTTCGGTTTTTAACACATTGAGCCCCTTTCACAGG
>JAGFZM010000056.1:604413-622496 GCA_017657215.1 Limnothrissa miodon | reverse complement strand
ACCTGTGAAAGGGGCTCAATGTGTTAAAAACCGAACTATCCCTTTAACCAGACCCCATCAAACAGATGTCAAGAGGCTTTCAGAGGCATTTATGTGAGGAGCAATAAGACAATGAGACCTTCGCAGTAAGATGGCCCGTTTTGTTTGGATTTGCTCTGAAAAGAAGACAAATTAAAGACGTGTCTCAGAGGAGATACTGCATGCCGTGGAATATAAATGAGATGATGCATGGTTGTTCGGTGTCATGGCGGAATTTAATGTGGAGTGCAGATCAAGCATTTAACTGTAAGACTTGTCTGTTTTGGAATGTAAAGAGAGTGTTTTTCAGGAGTGAAGCGATGAATACAACTGTGGAGCTTTAAAGAATTAGTTTTGTCAGCAGAAGGTTGCCAACAGCCTGACATGAAGCCTCTGTGTGTGTGTGTGTGTGTGTGTGTGTGTGTGTGTGTGTGTGTGCTTGTTGCTGTGAATCAATGTCTGGATGATGCTTCCACAAACAAAAAGTTTCTGGAAAGGATTGTGAACAGTCTGAATCCGTCACCTATAAAGACACACTTGAGAACAAAGGAGTCCTTTTGTCACCTTATGTTGGGTGGTATACATTCATGTTATTCCTGTTTAGGCAACAAGTGGTACTTGATCACACTGCACTGTTATTTGTTGCACCCGAAGAAACAATGCTGTCTGCCTCTGTCTGTGTTTTTCATATCTTTATCTCTCTCTCCCTCTTTCTCCCTCCATTCTTCCCTGCCCTCTCTCTCTGTCTGCCTGTCTTGTCTTTCTCAGAGACACGTCAACGATTCAAGCAGCCATGCTTTTGTCTCCAGCAGGTGGGCATCTTCTCCTCCTTCTAGTCATTACTGGGTAAGTCTGCAGGCCAATGTTTTTCCCTTTTTCACTTCCTCCGCTCTCCACCTCTTCCTTTTTTCTTGCTTACTCTCTATCCCTCCGTCTCTCTCTGTTTCTCTCCTAAGAGGGTATGTGTTTGGGAAAGGAACAGGGTTGTTGGGGAGGAATTGGAATGGTTCTCAGTGTTGGGCAAGCTACACAGAAAATGTAGCCAGCAAGTTAAGTAACCACAAAAAATGGCATAAGTAGTGTACTATTTTAAGCTACTTTATAATTTACAAAAAATGGCCTATGAATAAATGAAATGATTCAGCCTTATGCTCAGATTCTATTAGGGACCAAACTATCTATCCAAACTTTCTGCAGTATCTGTCCTACTAAACTAATGTAAAGCTACTGGATTCAGAAAATAGCTTTGCCTCAGCCATGCCATGCTACTCAAAAATGTGGTTAAAGTAGTAGCTTCACCACTTGGGTGCTGGAATCGCTACTTGTGGTGAAGCTAGTGTCTAAAACTTTCTGAAGATCATTATCAAGACCCCAAAAGAACAGGTAGGAAGAAGCACCTAACAGTCACTTCTGGGTGTTACAGTTGTTTTCCTTTCTGTAGATGGCTGTCCTTAGACACCCCCAGCATCCAATAATGTTTTTTTTGGAAGGCCTACAGTGCTGAATCAATCAAAGTGATCATTTTTTAATCAGGTTGCAGCCTTATGTGGCATTGTTGAAGGGAACCAGTAGAGACATATATCATGCCTCTGCTGTCCAGATTCCAAATGAGCAAGGCACAATACACACAGTATATATATATATATATAGAGAGAGAGTTAAAAAAAACCCCATCATTCATTCAGGTGATGTGTTTGCCAAAAGAATGTCCCATGAGCCTCCGTGATGGAGCACAGGAAGTATGCGGTGGCTGCCTTCTTCTGCCTCTCCTCTTCCTCAGGGGTGATGATAAGCTTTCGCTTCAGAACGTTGACGTAGCTGCCCTGGCAACAATGCAACCATCGACCGATTTTTTTTATTAAATTATTTACTTCCCCCTCTCTTTTTCTCCTTGCACTCACTGAATACACTACTGGCAGTATTTGAAAAGCCACAGTTGCTTAAAGTACAAACATTCATACAGGATTATGTAGGCTTGAGGGAGAGAGAGAGAGAGAGAGACAGAGAGAAAGAGAGAGAGAGAGGAGGGCGCTACTGCTGTTGCAGTGGGTTAGTTGGATGGCATTACCGTTAATCCCTGCAGACTGCTTGGCAAATGGTGATGGATGGATGTATGCGCCGTAGGTGTGTGAGCATGGAGGCAGCGCAACACTCAGATTCCTCTGTCATCCTGTCCTGCTTCTATGTTATCGGCGCTCGCAAGGGCCCGACGCACTGACACGATTACACATGACCCAGTAAAAGAGGAGGGAGAGAGATGGAATAGGCAGAGAGTGTGAGAAAGAGAGAGAGAGAGAGAGAGAGAGAGAGAGAGAGAGATGGGAAGAGAGTAAGGTTGGGGACTTTAGATGGCCTCAGTGTCAAATCAAATAGGGTCAAGCGAGAGTGAGAGAGAGAGAGAGTGAAAGAGGGAGAGAGAGAAAGAAAGAAGTTGAATGAATGAGATAGAGAAAGAGAGAAAGGTAGAGAGGGGATTTGGCTTGTAAGATCATTTTGAGGGGGTCGTTGATGCGCCTGTGTGTGTGGCACTGGAAGCACGTTTGTGTGTGTGTGTGAGGGGTCATTGGGGCGCGTCTGTCTGCAATGCAATCAGAGGCCTAAGGTTCAATCAGGCCAGTGTGTATGTGTGTGTGTGTTTGTGTGTGTGTGTGTGTGTAAGGGATAGGGGGTACTTGGCTTCACTGCAAACCCTGTGGTCTGTGCTTTCTGTGAATGGGCAGTCATCTTTGGCACAGATCAAAGAAGTGTGTGTGTGTGTGTGTGTGTGTGTGTATGTGTAGGTGGGGGTGAGGCATGGTATGTCACCGCCCCTCTGCCTCACCATCTGTCCCCCCACGCCTCCTGCCAGCCCAACAGACGGGGGACTGATGCACTGAAATTGGCCAGGGACAGAGAAAGGTGGGGCGGGCCCAGAAAAAGAAGGGCACAGAGAAAGCCAGAGGAAGAGAGAGAGAGAAATAATAAAGACACCAGAGACAGAGAGAGAAAAGTGGTGGGGGGCAGAGAAGAGAGATGGAGAGAAAGAAAGAAAGATGAAAGAAAGAAAGAAAGACACATCATTTGCAGAGGCGGTTTCAACTCAGAATCCTTTGCTGCAGATTGTCTCATTTTTTGGCTTCTGGCGCAGCTTGCGCTTAAATAACCAGTCCCCATTTCTCATCAAAAATGAGAAAGAAAGAGAGAGGGAATGCTCAGTAGCACAAAATAAATGAGAAATATTTGTGCCTTTGGCCGACTTTGCTTGAAGTACACGGTCCGAACCCAGCTCTGTCATTGTCCGTGCAGGTAAATCTTGTTATGATGGCAGGATGTACTGGTGAATAACCTGCTTTAGAGAGTGCATCGCTGGAGTCTATCAACGCTGGCTTTTTATCAGTGGCATACAGGCACATCAGTTAATTCCTGGTTCCGTTCTTCTTTTTTCCCCCCCAGTATGGTGAGGACGCTGTCATGGATGGAAGATAAGCCGCCAAAGTTAATTTACTCCTCATTACCAACAGCCTGACATTACCCCGCCTGATCATGGGGTGACCCCAGTTCCCCCCTGTGCTTTTGTGTCAGGGCGTGGGCTCTGCTTTTAGTGCTCCTGACTCCGTCGGCCCGATTGCACGCCACGTACTTGGGATTGCTTTCACAAAGAGCTTTACTTTTGTAACGAAAAAAAAAAGTTGCAGTGAACTTTCTCTCCAACCTCAATTTCCTACCACACACACACACACACACACACACACATAAGTCCAGAGTCCCAATCTACAGAGTGGCTATGGTGGAGCTTGGTACATTATTAAAAAAACGAGAAAAAAAAAGGAACGTAAAAAAAAAAATCATTTTTAATGCATTAACTGCTGTGCAGGGAACAGAAGCGATGCTTTGACACAAGGACTTGTGGGTGAGGGTGGATGGCAGAGAGGAGCCAAGAGCAGAGCAATAAGAGTGAGGCAGCATAGAGGAGGGAAAGAAAGAAGAGAGAGAAAGAGAGTGCTGACAAATACGAGCTTACTAGTCTTGCAGCATGGGTAAGAGCTGTGAGGCTGCTGGGGCCCCTGCCACACACACACACACAAACACACACACACACACACACACACACACACTCTCAGTGGCCCTTAATAACAACATGAGTGCCACAGGAAGGGCTGAGAATAGTGCCTGTGATTTGGTGTGTCACATTTATTAGCCTCATTAACTAGTGCTCTTCGGAGGCCTTTTTTACAGGCTCGTCATCATTTTCCAATTTTTGGCGCAGGGTGATGTTGAAAAAGGACTATGTCAGCAGCACAGGTGGGACCTGCTGGCACACCCTTTGAACAGGGATCCTATTAGGATTGTCCCTGCTGGAGGACTCACTGCAGGCACTTTGGCATATCTAGTTATCACTGTTAACAACATAGCTGGAGAAGATATGCTCAGAAGTCATGAGAAGTACAGTTGCTACTTTCCACAGAGACATGGGTATGGGCACAGTTCTACATGTAGTCATGTTATCAGTCTTCCCTCCACAGATGTACAATCATTTATTTCTATTGACAAAATCATATTCATATGGTTTACTTGATTGTATATCTGCTGATAGTTTTAGACTTTGTAGTCTGGACAGTTAGTCCATTTAGGTACACTTGACAATGAAATGGTCTGTCAAAAGAGATTTATGTCAATGTTTCCTTTGATCTTGCTGGTGTATTTCGCCAAGTTCTTTTAAGGTTTTGTAAAACTGAAAGCTGGCTAGCTTCTATATTTTATACTAAATTCATTTTTCATTAAATGACATAAAAGATCATTTTATTCACAGGTGGAGTGCTCCCTAAAATCCAAATTAGTTAGCACTTTGCCAATATAATCCTGGCAGCATGTGTGACGTATCAAAAGGTGCTGATTAAAAAGCAGGATTATTGCACAGATGTGACTCGCACTGGAGACAATAAAATCAGCAGTTCTCTTTCGTTTCGAAGCCGAAACGTACGAGTGGATGATGCCTATCATCTCCTGCTTTTCTGAAGTCATTTTAAACCAACCCTTTGAAAAAAGGGCAGTAAGCGCACTGACGCGCGCAGGCAACTACTTAGACAGCCCTGCGTGACGTCAGAAAGTCTATATATTGACTGCGCTTACGCTTCAGGTCCTCTTTGCCTCTTTCACCTCGCTTACTGCGTGTGTTTCTGAGTCGTCTTCGTTTGCTTTTGCAAATATTTCAAAAAACCAACGGCTTTTTTGAAAGCCCCACACAAAAACTTTTTTCAAAGCTCTCCGAGGGATTTCCGTCTTGCTCAAAGTGCTCACGCCGGTCCCTGACTTCTGGTACCACGAGACGCAAGATGGCTACTCGTCGTTGCACCGATTGTGACCATCCGATGGCGATCTCCGACCGCCATGCAATCTGTTTTATCTGTATGGGGAGCGAGCATGCTATGCTCGCCTTTTCGCGGCCAGATCTTTGCTCGGCTTGCGAACGCCTCTCCCCTACGGCTATCGCCAACAGAGCGGCATTCTTCGTGGGTTCCACTGGTGTTACAGGGGCGGGCTCTTCCCCCGCTGGCGCCAGGGGTATTGTTACCCACCAGGCTATCGATGTTTCCCCGGCGTCCCCGCACCCGGTTGGGCTTATCGATCGGTCTTCAGTGGCTATTTGGCCGTCGGTTAGCTTCTCAGAGGCTAGCTTGCTACCAGCTAGCCAGCTAACCGCGGCCCACCAGGCTAGCCCTGCTAGCTCCGTCGGCGCTGCCTTTGCCCGCGCGGCTACCACGCCGCCTCAGGGCGACTACGATGACGAACCAGTTATCGAGGCCGTGGATGAAGAGGAGCTGTCTTCCTTCCTCTCCACTAAAGGCGCTACGGTCGAGGACGTGCCACCGATAGTGAAGACCCACGCCGCCCAGTTAGCTTCAGAGCTAGCTTTGTTGGCTACACAGGCGGCTAACAGGCTAGGCCTGCCTCCGCCTCAGCGCTATTCGGAAGGGCGTTTCGACCCCTTTTCCGGCGCGCTTCCCTCTCTGGACGCTCTCCCCCTCCCTGCTCACCCCACGGTTGTGGCTGACGCGCAGGGCTTCTGGGAGGCTCCCTACGCCGCCATTGCCCCTATCCAGGGACACGCGGCGTTTTACGCGATGGACAGTGCGGGCGCCATTGGCCTCTTACAGCTTCCTCGCGTTGAGGATGCGGTCGCTGGCTGTCTAGCACCAGCCTCTGCCACCACCTGGACATCGCCTCCCGAGCTCCCCTCCAAGCCGTGTCAACGCACGGAGAAGCTCGCCTCAAAAGCCTTTATCTGTACAGGCCAGGCGATAAGGGCGATGAACACCGCCTTTCTCCTCTCCTCCTTGGCGGAGGAACTGGTGGCAGATCTGGCTGCGGAGCACTCGGAACTAACCGTCCACCAGCTCCGCAGAATCACCGCCCTCACTTCACTGGCCATCCGGGCGGCCATTAAAGCCGACGGGCGCTCCCTTGGCTCTTTGATCGTCCTCGACAGGCATCTCTGGCTGAACCTCTCCTCTATGCCGGAGAAGGAGAAGAAGCATCTCTTGAATGCTCCCATCTCCGCCGATGCTCTGTTTGGCCAGGCGCTGGAAGTACAGCGCGACCGCTTAGAGAAGACGAAGTCGGTGGCTCAGGCCCTGCAACCCGTGCTTCCTAAGCGTGCTCCGCCTCACTCGACCACTCCCGTTGCTCCTCAGACGCGTGCTCGTACGCCTCAACGGACGCAACAGAGGAAGAAGGCGGACGCGCCCAAAGCCGCGCCACAGCCGGCTGATGGGTCGCAACCCACTTGGCAGCGCTCCCGCTCTCGTGGGCGCCCAGCTCCCGCCAACCGTCCGGCTAGCCGGGAGCGGCGTAAAAGGCCACAGCGATCCTGATGTGATCGCGTGTGCGCGGCAGAGCATGTCATGCGATCGCCATCCATTGACTGCTACGCCTCTGTGTGCTCTCAAGGGCCCGGGTCCTCGCTCTGCAGTCCCCAGCTCGGAGCGTTCCCCACCGCTTCGGCGGTCTTCTCTGATCTCACCCCCTTACGGGGCGCTGAATTTGCCTTGTTCACAAGCACTCCGCACACACGCTGCCGCCCCTCTGGGGCAATGTTTCCAAATGAGCCCCGGCCCAGGCCGGAGGACACTCTCTGTTCTGTCAGCGCTATCGCGCACTGGGGCGCCGGTGCGGTCTCCGGCGCGCGTTCAGCTGACACACGCCCCGCGCTCTGCGCCCCGCGTCTTGACACACGCTCCGCGCTATGCGCCTCGCGTGATGACACGCCTCTACGGCGCCCAGGTGGTTCCGAGGCCTCTGCTAGTGTCGCGACCTCCGCGTTCGCTGTCCCCTTCGCCTCTGAGCAGCGGACATGCGACGCTTCGTCCTCTCTCGCCGCTTCTGTCGGTCGATTCATCGCCCAGATACGCGCAGAACTGTCTGCTCAGTCTGACACGTCTGCCCTTGGCCAGACGGGTAGCTTCTCCTCCCTCTTCGAGGTCGTCGCCAACACGCACTCCGAGTCGGCCGCCCCACGGGGCGTCGCAGGTGCAGTGCGCGGCTCATCGACCATCAACGTCGCTGACACATGCTCCAGGTCGGCCGCCCTACGGGGTGTCGCAGGTGAAGCGCACAGTTCACCGACATCGGATTTCGCTGACGTGCGCGCTGAGTCGGCCGCCCCACCGGGCGTCGCGAGTAATGCGCACGGCCTCTCAGTCACGCGTGAGCGCCCAACGGTCTCACACACGGCTAACCGGCCCCCAGCCCCCGCACTCTGTCGGGTCTCTGGTCTGTCAGTCGGACGCTCTTCAGCTTCGTGGACAGCCTCAGTCTTTGACCTCGGCCCCCCTAGTGCCACTCGGAGGCAGCATAGCACTTCGTTTGTCCTTGCTGCCTCCTCATGCCGCCGCTCTGCTCCGGCAGCATTGGGCGATGTGCACAACGTCGCGTTGGGTCCTATCAACAGTGTTGAAGGGCTATCAACTGCAGTTCAGGTGGCCACCCCCGCCCTACAGAGGTGTCATGGAGTCAGTGGTGCCCCCCTCCAGGGCCCCTGCTCTCAGACAAGAGCTTTGCGATCTCCTGAGAAAGGGCGCTATTCAGCGCGTAGATCCGACGCTGGCGTGCGCAGGTCGCTACAGTACGTACTTCCTGGTGCCCAAGAAGTCGGGCGCTTTTCGCCCTATCCTAGACCTCAGAGCGCTCAATGCTTCGCTCAAACCTCTCACCTTTCGCATGCTCACGGGGCGAATGGTGGCGGAGTCAGTCCGCCAGGGGGACTACATGGTCACCATAGACCTTCAGGACGCCTATTTTCACATAGGCATAGTCCCGAGGCACAGGCGTTTTCTACGCTTCGCCTTCGAGGGCAGCGCGTACGAGTACGCAGCCCTCCCCTTCGGTCTATCTCTAGCACCTCGGTGCTTCACCAAGTGCGTGGAGGCGGCAATCGCTCCTCTACGCGCTCAGGGGATCAGACTCCTCAATTACTTGGACGACTGGATGCTGCTGGCTGGTTCCAGACAGCTCCTAACGTCACAGACCCACGTGGTCTTGCGTCACCTGCACAGTCTGGGTTTCTTAGTGAACCTAAGCAAGTGCATGCTCTCTCCCTCCCAGGAGGTCGAGTTCTTGGGCGTGAGGTTGAACTCACGCTCGATGAGAGCGACGCTCACACCAAAGAGGCTTCAGGACGTCAGGGCGTGTCTACGCCACTTCAGACTCGGTGCCTGCGTTTCGGCCAGGCTGTGTCTCAGACTGACGGGCCTCCTATGCGGCGCAGGCGGCGCTGTCCCACTCGGCCTCTTACACTTACGCCCGCTGCAGCTCGCCTTAGCGGAGCTAGGTGTATCCTCCAGGTCGAACCCCGCCCGTCGGATCTTAGTATCCAGACGCATGTGGCTGGCCCTCGCGCATTGGCGCAGGCCGTCCTCCTTCACCGGAGGCGGCGCCTTGGGTGCTATAGCCAGACGCATGACGGTGACCACCGATGCGTCCAAAACAGGCTGGGGCACCATTTGCTGCGGTCGCCCCGCCAGGGGGATATGGGGCACAGCCTCCAGGAGATTACACATCAATGTGTTGGAACTCCTTGCTGTCTTCTGCGCTCTGAAAGAGTTTCTCCCTCTTCTCAGAGGAGAACACGTTCTTGTGCGTACAGACAACACCACTGTTGTGGCGTATATCAATCGCCAGGGCGGCACGCGCTCTCCGGACCTGTTTCGCGTGGCGTACAAGCTGCTCACCTGGGCCTCTCGCCACTTCCTGTCGATCAGGGCGGCGCACTTGCCAGGTGTTCGCAACACAGGCGCGGACCTCCTCTCCAGGGGTGTTCCGCGTGCAACCGACTGGCGCCTCTGCCCAGCCGTGGTGCACAGCCTTTGGTCCCGCTTCGGGCGGGCACGAGTCGATCTTTTCGCCTCGAGAGAGAACGCTCATTGCCCAGCTTGGTTTTCGCTGGAACGAGATGCGCCGCTAGGGTCAGACGCGCTGGCACACCCGTGGCCGCGCGGTCTGCTCTACGCTTTCCCCCCCCTTCCTCTGATGAGTCAGGTGTTGGCCAGGATCAGAGCGGGGGCGCACAGGGTGATTCTGATCGCCCCCAATTGGCCATCTCAGAGCTGGTTCTCCGATCTGGTCTCACTGTTAGACGGCCAGCCGTGGACTCTCCCTCTGAGGAGAGACCTCCTATCGCAGGCTCACGGGTCGCTGTGGCACCCCAAGCCGGAAGCGTGGAGACTGACGGCTTGGCCCCTGAACGGGCGCGTCTCCTAGAGAGCGGTCTGTCAGACGCAGTGATAGAGACCGTCCAGGCTGCTAGAGCTACGTCCACTAGGTCGTTGTATACACTGAAGTGGCGTGTTTTCAGCACGTGGTGCAGAGACAGAGGCTGTGATCCTCTGGTCTGCCCTATTGGCGAGGTGCTTGCCTTTCTGCAACACCAGTTTGATCAGGGTCGTACACCCTCTACTTTGAGGGTGTACCTCGCAGCTATCTCAGCATGCCATGTTGGCTATGCTGGCGTTTCCCCCTTGCGTCGCACTTCATGAAGGGCGTCAGGCGGCTCCGCCCCTCTTCCTCCCCTTCGGTCCCTACTTGGGACCTGGCCACTGTCCTACGTGGACTGGCCCTTACGCCCTTTCACCCTCTGTCGAGTGCCAGCCTAAAGATGCTTTCCCTTAAGACTGCGCTTCTGCTCGCTCTGGTCTCGATGAAGCGTGTCAGCGATCTGACTGCCTTGTCGGTCAGTCCTGACTATCTTGAGTTCACGCAAGGTGACGCGCGGGTCACGCTGCGTCCAAATCCCTTTTCTCGCCCGAAAGTGCTGTCCACTGACCCTCGTTCGAGGGTCATTGAGCTCGCAGCCCTTCCTGAGACGGGCAGTTCTGTGCCCGTTACTCTGTGCCCAGTCAGAGCGCTTCGTGCCTACTTGACGCGTACGCAGAGCATCAGGAAGACGAACCAGTTGTTCGTCTGCCATGGCGAGCGTGCCAAGGGTTAGGCCTTGTCTTCCCAGCGCATGTCGCATTGGCTTACGGAAGCCATACGTCTGGCATATGAGGCGGCGGGTGTTCCTCCGCCTGTTCATGTCAGGGCGCACTCCACCCGTGGAGTGGCGGCTTCTTGGGCCTTCTGGAAAGGCGTCCCCATGAAGGATATCTGCTTGAGCGCTTCGTGGGCCTCAGGCAACACCTTCGCGCGTTTTTACGCATTGGACGTCACCAGGCCGGGTGTAGCAGAGAGTGTTCTCTCTGGGCCCGGCGGCGGTCCCATGGATCCTCCCACCTTGGGCTCCTTGGTGTAGGGCTCTTTAGGCTTGGTTGTAGTGATCCACTCGTACGTTTCGGCTTCGAAACGAAAGAGAACGTTACGGATACTAACGTATCCTCGGTTCTCTGAGTGAGAAGCCGAAACGTACGCTTCGGGCCTCAATCGCCGACGCTGGCGAGCTTGGCAAAGAGGACCTGAAGCGTAAGCGCAGTCAATATATAGACTTTCTGACGTCACGCAGGGCTGTCTAAGTAGTTGCCTGCGCGCGTCAGTGCGCTTACTGCCCTTTTTTCAAAGGGTTGGTTTAAAATGACTTCAGAAAAGCAGGAGATGATAGGCATTATCCACTCGTACGTTTCGGCTTCTCACTCAGAGAACCGAGGATACGTTAGTATCCGTAACGTTTAGTCACACAAACCACCATGTGACACAAGGCCACTGATGTTTGAAAGAGTGCGTCCACTCGACATTCTGGCTGCAACAATGTCAAATAGAGCGCCTCCTCTTACTCACCTACGCTGACACAATTTGAGGGCATACAGAAGAAGCAGATTTTCCTCTCAGATGGCCGACTCAATGTGCTGTAAATCAGATTTAAATTCGTCACCTCCTGGCACTGCTGACACACCGACGAGGGCCTCATAGTCCCATTCAGTGAGTCACTGAATTCCCTACAGACAGCGTCTTCTATCTGTGTGTTTCTGTGTGTGTGTGTGTGTGTGTGTGTGTTTGGCCCCTTGAGATGTTCTGTATGAGAGCTTGGCCCTTCTTTGCCTGCCAGTCTCAGCCTCAGTTTGAGGATTCGGATTCAGGCATCCCAAACTTGTGCAGCCGTCGCTGCAGCCTGTAGAGCAAGTGGTAATCCTGTGCAATTGGCCTCGGTGTTGGTGATGAGCACGGATGGCGTGCCGCGTGACAGGGCCCCTCTGACGCCTCTCCAAGGGGAGCTGCTGGGCTGCTGGAGGAGGGCCTGCCACTCGTCGTTTGCATCTGTGTCATTCGCTAGGATTTTTCTCCTTCTTTCCTCCCTCCTCTGCTCTTTCTCTCCCTCTTCCCTCGTTCACACACCTCTCTTCCCTTCGCCTTTTCGTTTGTGCCTCTTTTTCGGCTGTCACCTTCAAGCTCCCTCGCTGGATTTTGCCGGGAAGTTCACCGAGACGGAGGTTTTATGACAGGCTTAGGGCACGGGAACACGTGCTTACCATGAGAAGCGGTGTCTCCCCTGAGGATAATAAAGTTGCTAAAACAAACGAACAACCATGACAGGAAAAGAAAAGAAAGGATTTACTTCCGTCACTGCCAGCCCGCTCACAACCCCTACAATGCCAAACCTGATGTGTGCAGCCACACCTTCTGCCACCTGGAGTTGGAAAAATGACCCGAGGACACAACGATCTGAGTTTCTAATGAAAGCAATGGATACATTTTTTTTTCTCTCATTCTCTCTCCCTCTCTCTGTCTCCCTCTCTCCTCCCCATCACTCTCTTTGAGGAGTTTTCAGAGATGAAACTCTCTTGGATCGCGCCCGCTGGGGAATTTTCTCCCTTTGAGTTGCGGCGAGATGTGAGTGCCGGCGGCAGCAGTGGTGTCGGACAGGAGCAGCAAGCCACGGCAAACATCAGAGAGAATGGCAGAGGAGCGCCTCTCTCTCTTTCTCTCTCTCTCACTCTCTCTCTCTCTCCATCCATCACAGACCCCACACACGCCCCGCTTCAGCGGCACTATCCGCTGTATCCCACACACCCACAGTGTGCCCATCAAGCTAAACACCACAGACACAAGAGCTGGAAGAGTCAGGCATGGCCCCCGGAGAAAGAAGAGCCCTTCTCAAATAACAAAGAGGGACTGTATCATCACAACACACACACACACAGACACACACAGAATGAAACCCTTTTCTCTGCTTTAAAAAGGTGTCACACATCTACTGTATTGGCATTATAGGACTTTAAATGACCATGGTAGGTCCTGTAGTCATGGAATTGGCATTAGCTACTGTCATGAATCAGACGTATGTTTTTAGACATATTTTAGATACCAGAATAGCTTTTCATGCACCTATGCACATGCACTCACTGTCACACACACACATACACACACCAGTGTATCGGTACTTATCCATTCACCCATACGCAATTGCAGACACATGGCTTAAGTAAGTTTTTCTCTCCTAACGTAACATGGTACATGCAGTCTCCCGAAACTCAAATATCTAATATACACACACACACACACACACATACACACACACACACACAGGAAGTTCCAGTCATATCGTTGCTCATAATCACTATGCCCTCAGAGGGCACAAAAGCCTTAGGGAGCCAGGGGGCGACTTATACGGGATGGGATGTGACATGATGTGGCGTGGCGCGTGCCAGAGGTATGAACGTGTGACCGTGTCATGCAGTGCATGCTGGGTGATCGTCTGCCTTCCAAAAGTCAGCTGAAGCAATCTGGCCACCGATTTCCCTCCCCCATTAAAATGCAAATACACATGTCATCCGCATACACAGACATACTCTGGAATACACACATGCACACGCTTGCACACGCACACATACACTGTTGGCCTTCCGCTGCCATATTCCCATGGGGGGAGAGGCCATTTGCCCAGGATTCCCTCACACTAGACCGGGTGTTCATTGGTGGGCCAGCCATTTGCCCTGACTTACTTGGCTTAGCAGCCGCAGTGTGCGTGTGAGAACATGTCTGTGGAGCACCAATGGGCTTCGCTTGTGGCCACTGAACCGGACAAGACTTTCCCTCTGTGTGATTGTGTGTGTGTGTGTGTGTGTGTTTTCACATGTTTTGTTTGTCTGGGTTATTCATGTATATGATTATATATATATAATTGTGAGTTGTACTTGGTCGACAGGGCATATGGGAAAGCATGGTCTTTGTTCACCTCGTCTAACATGGCACATTAGCACCGGCTGAAAAGACACATACACACACACACACACACACACATACACAAAGACCCTTTGGGCCTTGCGTGTGACAGTGCCTCTTTCTCAGGTCAGTTTTCCTGCTCCTTTGACTGAATAATTGCCCTCCCCAAATGGTCCCAGAGCAGTTCCTGGCGGCCCAACCCCTCTCGTCTCCGCGTCCCGAGATGGACGCACTGAGCGAGGACAGACAGGCAGGCAGGCAGTCTCTGACCACCCCATGCTGTGGGGGCTTACCTATTTACGGAGAGAGGAGCAGCGCATTTGGAATGTGGAGCATTTTGAGTTTTCGTTTTACCGTGGCTATATTTAGCAGGCTAACATGAACCATAAGAAATGAAGCACTGCATTATTCAGGCCATGTAAACTGGAGAGCATTTTATGCCAAAGGAATGGTGTTCTATGGGAGAGGTGAAGTGGGTTTTTTGGGGGAGAAGGGCTGGGTGAATGTGAAGAATTTGTGAGGAAGCGAAGGAGATCAGACACTTCCATACATGCCAGCTGTTGCCTTTCCCAGGTAACTACTGTTGGCCCTGGGGAGAAACATCTAAGATGTCTTTGCTGTGTTTAATCAGCGACAGAATTAGACTATGAATATATGCAGAAAAGCATCGTTTGGTTGCACAAGGTGAAGTGATTCACAAATCAAACTCATGCATGCACGAACAAACAAACAAACACACACACCACTGTCATAAGCGTGCACATGCACGTAAGCACGCATGCACACATACACACACACATACAGTCATTTTGAAATCTACACACCATTGCACCATCATGTACACACTCACACACATACACACACACACACACACACTGCTGAAGAAAGATCAAAGCTCTGGAACAAAATGCCTGATGCAAAAGCTGTAATCTCAGCAGCAGTAAGAAAAGGCTAAACTAAAGCACATTGTTGAAACTCAAAGGGTTTCATATCATTTTAACTTTGGGAAATCAGACCCTTTTCGAAAAAAAAATGCAGCAAGCAGCAAATTTACTGTAAACTACGCTGTGAGGTAAATGTGGAATGGGGTGGTGAAGTTGACAGAGCAGGGAGGTAGCAGCATGATTCACACACACACACACACACAACCTGAGGGAGAGATGGAGAATGAGCAAGTGAGGAGAGAGACGCAGAGCGATACGATCCCCAGCTGTAGGTGGGGAGCTAAATCTCTTTAAGAGAGACAGACAGACAGAGAAGGAGGGGGAGCAGCAGAGAAAGGCAAAAAAAAACACCACAAAAAATAAAACAAACAGACTGAGGCATAAAGCTGTGGCAAAAAACACACCAGGGCTCTTTCGGAGCAGAGGAGCGGCCATGTTTGCCACGTGCCTCAGTACCGGCGTCTCCACCAAGAGGTCGCCCCGGGCCTCATCGCTCCTCCATACACACCCACCCCCTCCATCCTCTAAGTGGAGAAGCAGTTCCTTTCCTGAAACCTGGAATATTTATAAGTCGGCATTGTGCTCCATTCCACTTCTGCTCTGCTATGCTCGCGCTTCTCGTTTAAAAACGCCCGTTTAAACGCTCCCCTCGCAGAGAGCTTGACGCCGCCCTCCGGGGTCTCTGTGAGCCTGCAATGTGAACTGGCACGTTTTGGGTGAAGCACAGTGTGGAGATGTGCTTCTTCTCCTCAAAAAAGAAAGGAAGAAAAAAAACATGTGTATGAGTTAAACAAGTGTAAGTGATATCACTGCAGCTACCCATCACACTAATGAGGTGCTGCTACGCTGGTGTCGTGTTTTTTTTTTTTTACTTTTTCTTCTTTTTTTTTTTTTTTTTTTTTTAAGTTAGTATCTCAAAATGCTTCCATGTTTGAAGTTCTTATCACCAACATTAATATTTTACAATGATAATTTTTTTCGTTCTGTAGTGGTATTTCAGAGTCTCGCTTCAGGCATTGTGTGTTTTAATGGTCTTTGCTATAATCAGCCCAATCATAGCCATCAAATTATCACAGTGCTTCACTCGCTCTCAGGCACATTCCAGCCATAATTTCTCTCGTAAAAAAAGCAGCGATGCATCAGACAGACACGCAAGGGCATTTGTCGGGAGGCTATGGGAAACAGGAAATCAGCCTGTTAGCCAAAAACGCTGATACAACTGCATGGCAGGGGTAAGCATACGGCAAATCAGAGTTGATGAGACAATGAGAGGAAATAACAACAACAATTTTGATTAATGAGAGATATGAGATAATAATGATTCTTATTTTTTCATTTGAATCATGTTTAATGCACAAATGTGACACACTGTACCCTACAGTATATGACTGGTATATTGCTGAGATGTTGCTCGAGGACACAGACAAATAGCAGATATTAGTTCATGTCTGTTGCGTTGACCAGGCCCTTGTGAAGCTAGCTACTGTCCTAAGTGTCTCTCCCCTGTCTCCCTCTCTCCTAACAGGGTCATGGCTGAGGAGGTCCTGCCTCCAACCATCCAGAAGCTGATGAAGGGATACAACAAATACCTCCGGCCCTTCTTTGGCAGTATGGCAGCACATTGCACATCAAGCTCCCATAAAACAAAATGACCCCACACACACCCACTCATCTCAATGATACACACATACACTATACACACACACACACACACACACAAACACACAGCTGCTTCTAAATCCATTTCAATCTAATTATTCAACCAGATGGCCAGCAACGCTGACCCAGGCTGTCCTAGCACATCTGCAAGTCGCCTGGTTCTTGCTTGCCATTAGTCAAACAGAGCCAGTATCTATAGCTTGGAAAACCAGGAGCGGCAAGAAGCCCTGGACACCCAAGGAGCGAAAAAATACCCAACTTGATGTCCGTTTCCTTCCCCCTACATTTAAGTTTGTGTTTGTGGGACTTGCTCTTCCCCCTACATGTGCAGAGTCTTGCAGTCATCTTGTGCTGAGAGAGGAGCGTCTGAAATCGTGTCACAGTCCTTTGAATGCATTTAATCTGGAGACTTACTTTTAAAATGTGATTTGCCTTATAAATAGTCTATGATCGTTTCCCTTAGTGGACCTCCTCCTAGCCGTAGAATAGGAGCTGTAAGACTTGCAAAACTGTCGTCAGCATAGTGCTAATACAAACTGGATTCCAAAAAAGTTGGGACACTACACAAATCGTGAATAAAAACTGAATGCAATGATGTGGAGGTGCCAACTACTAATATTTTATTCAGAATAGAACAGAAATCATGGAACAAAAGTTTAAACTGAGAAAATGTATAATTTTAAGGGAAAAATATGTTGATTCAAAATTTCATGGTGTCAACAAATCCAAAACCACTGTGTGGCATTTCCCCTTCTTCTTACAACACTCAACAGACGTCTGGGGACCAAGGAGACCAGTTTCTCAAGTTTAGAAATAGGAATGCTCCCCCATTCTTCTCTAATAAAGGCCTCTAACTCAATCGTCTTGGACCTTCTTTGTCGCACCTTCCTCTTAATGATATTCACAAATTGTTTAGCGTCCCAACTTTTTTGGAATCCGGTTTGTATATCTGAAATGCGCATCAATGTTGTTTGAAAACATGAACAGATAAACAAAGGGATTAGACGGACAGACTGGCAGATAAAGGAAGACTCAGTTAGACCAAGACTATTGTGGTTTGGCAGTACACTGTTCTCGTCTGTAATGCATTCTCTCCAGAAACAAAGTGAGCAGAAATAGAAGTGTAATCCTCTGGGACTTGAACTCCCTGCTGACCATGTTCCTCTGCTGTCCCTCACAGATGGCCCTGTCACTGTAGGCATGAGTTTGGACATCGCCAGCATTGACACCATATCAGAAATCAACATGGTGAGTTGACATCCATGTTAACCCCCTCACCACACACACACACACACATACTGTACACACACACACAATGCCCCAGGCTTGCTGTTAGAGACTGAGATGAATTCTCATTGTTTGTCTCATTGTGTCTCATTTCTGTGTGCTTACAATATCGGTTCATACAGTATTTGTCTGTGTATGAGTGTGTGTGTGTGTGTGTGTGTGTACATCAGTCTGTGTGTATGTTTGTTTGTGTAGATATCTGTAGGTATGTACACGTATAGGTATCAGTTTCTGTGAGTGTGTGTGTGTGTGTGTGCTGTACAGTATATGTGCTTGCGTGCATCTGTGTGTGTGTGCGTATGTGTGTGTGTGTGCGCTTGCGCGTGTGTGTGTATATATTAGCCATGTGCGTGCCTGGGAGTATTAATACCAGGCTTCATTTAGCCCGTGGAGTGCTGTCACATTCACTGCCAGTCAAAATGTCGGCTTGCGTTGTTCTGCACAGCTCCATTATCACTGTTAATATGAGCCTGCAAATGTGCACATCCCCTCCTGGTCCTGATGTGTGTGTGTGTGTGTGTGTGTGTGTGTGTGTGTGTGTGTGTGTGT
>JAGFZM010000056.1:555293-577319 GCA_017657215.1 Limnothrissa miodon | reverse complement strand
CACACACACAAACATATACAGAGATACCAGTACACAGAGATACACACATATACAATCACACCTACACACACACACACACACACACAGAACCATGACCCACCAATGTAATTCCCTGCCTAGTGAACCAAAAAGATTCCTGCTGCCTTCACTGTTGCAGTCTCCACAACTCCAATACTTTCCACCACCTCTGCTGAGTGAACAGTTAGCCGGGAGGCCTTCCCTGCTCACACCCCGCCCCATTACTAGTAAGAGAGGGGCACTAAAAGATCAATGCCATACAACCCAGGTCTCCTTGTGTTATAGGACAGGACCCCCAAAGTGCGCTCTTAGGGCCAGTGATTATAGCAATGGGAACCATAATGACTCTAAATGTGTCTCCATACCTGCCTCATTATCGCTGTCATTATAATAATTACATCAAAGCTGATATGTCGGCGGCTACATTACCCACAATATATCCGCATTGCACTTCATTTGTGCTCGTTTTATGGTGGCCTCCTCCCCACAGGATAGCAAGGGAGGTGCTCCTCCACCCAGGGCCCATCTTCTATATTACATGATTAAATGAAACCGTGCACGGCAATCAGTGCATTTAGCTGCCATCAGCATGGACACTTGGATGGTGATGTACGGCTTTCTCTCCACGCGCCGTGCCCTTCTCTGTTCTTTTTGGCCTTCTTTTCTTCCTCCTTTTCTCCTTCACTTTGGTCTCTCGATCTCTTGCTTTCTTTTTTTCTGGAATTCATCATTTCCTCCGATCACAAGTCATCTCTCTCCTTTAGTGTGTCTTGCTTTTCCTCTTTTGTGTTTTGCTCATGTCTTTTTTTGAAATCCTTGTGCTTTCCTCCATCTCTTTCATTCCTTCTCAGTCCTCTTTGCTTTAAGGGAAAAGTGCTTTTGAGCTCACAGGGCAGTATTGCTTTTGCATGGCCAAAGTGGCATCCATAAAAAGGCACCTCTCCTCAAGCCCCCCCCCCCCCCCGCCCATCCCAAAAAACACACACACACCACCTCCACCTTACTTCACGCCCCTCCCCCATACACACACACACACACACACACATACACAGTCGCCCACCAACCCCCAAACCCTTTTGCCTCAGCCTGAGCATATTTTTCCCTGCGCTGCATGAAAAATGGAGTGAGAGCAGCGTGCTGGAGTAGACCCTCTCGCCGCCCATGGCTCGTGTTGATGCGGTGGAATTGCACATGATTGATCGCAGGCCCCTGACACCCAATCAAACCGTGGTGGGTGGGTGTGCCAAAGTTGCAGCCGTCAACACCGTTTAACCAAGCAGCGGCGCGTCGCGTGCCGCCCTTGGCGTAGCTGGTCTCCGGCTTAATGATTGCCATCATCATTAATATAATTATTATCTTTATTTTAAAAGCCGAGGTGGTGTTTATTTCCAACGCAGGGGTGCTCCTCACCCACTGTGCACTCCTTTGATAACCCAAACAAATACCTTTTACAAAAATGCTGAAGGTCTGGTAATAGCTCTTTACCGGAGCTTTTTATAAGAAGACCCATCTGAGATATCGTCAAGAGATAATAATACTGACTCATACCACCATCTCTAATAGTGTAAATTAGAGTGCCCTGTGCATTTCTTTGGAAACGAAGGCACCTCAGGCGCTCTTTTTGTTACCTCGTAATAGCAGGGTGTGTTGCATGTGTTTTTCTTTCCTGTTACATGTGGGGTTTTTTTCCTTACCCTGAGCAAAAGATTAATTAGGCAGAGAGCAAATGAGTTCAATTACGCACTGTGTAAAATGGATCTTTGGGGTAAACAAATAAATAAATCTCAGCCAGACCTCCATGAGGTGGTGGAGACAGGGCTGTGACCTGCTTTGTAGCTATATTTGCCATTGCCAGGTTCAATCAGGCTCTTAAAGGTTGGAAGCAGGCCGCAGCCCCTCTGTGCAGCTGCAGAGTGTGTGTGGCGTGTGTGTGTTTGTGTGCATGAGAGAGTAGAAGAAAGAGAGAGAGAGAGAGGGAGATAGAGAGAGAGAGAAAGCATTTCCCTCTGCATTTGCATGTGTGTGTGTATGTATGAGTGGAAGATAAAGTATTTCTGTACCTTGTGTGTGTGTGTGTGTGTGTGTGTGTTTGAGCGAGTACATCAACAGCAATGTGTCACAGTGCATCGTTTCATAGCCACACTCTCATACACAATTGATGGCCGCCTAAAGTACCATAGTGAGGACAGAGAGGAATTCTTCCATCATGCACCACGGGGAGATGTTACCATGGCTACCATTTACTGATGTTCCAGCACATTGCCTCAACCCAGTAACCTTTCATTCCCTAGGAATTTGTGCCAACCTTTGACCTCACAGAGCATGCAAGGCTACAGTGGTTTCTACAGTGTTGGAGGAGTGAAGTGATCGTGTCTCATCTCCATGTAGTCTGTCACCTGTCATCGACCTCTGACTTGAATCCTCTTTGTGACATTTCTAGCACCCTTCTGACAGATGCATAAATCGCTTGTGCATTCCTTGATTTCGTTTTGATGTTTGGAAAAGGAAGTCCTTTCAGTGTCTCAACGCACCTTGTGTATGCTACATACACACACACTCACACACATTTGAAAAGAAGGACTTTTCTGAAACTCTCTTACTCCTCCCATGTCTTTCTCACACAAAAATACACACACACACACACACACACACACACATGCCCAGAGAGCCATCCACGCTCACCAGCAAACCTCTGGGTTAAAGCCACAGTGCTGCCCATCCAGCTGTTAAAGAGCCAGGGTTCTGTGTGCTGTGCTGCGCTGCCAACTTGAAGATCATGCGAGCAGACCTTCTGCCTTCAGGCCCTCTTTGTGGGCCTGCAGTCAGTCAACCAGCCCATCATGCTGCCTCGGTGGCCATCCTGCCAATAGCCCCTCCGTTGGCCAATCCCCAGACATCTCCCGTCGAGAGAGAGAGAGGAGTCTCTATATAGCTGAGTCTGCAGGCAACCCCTGAGGTTGATAACAGTACATAGAACTCCCATTCATCATCCAACAAGGGCGCCGGCATGCTGTGCCCAGTGAAGGAGCTTGCACAAAGAATAGCAATGCTGCAATAGCAACGCCCCACTGAAACGTGATCGGAAATGGACGATGGGGTTTTTTGTGCATAATTTATTCAGCGTCTGTGTGTCTATGTGCAGTGTGTTTATAGAGACGAGGACGGTGGCTGAAATCTGCTGTGAATTCCTTCCTTCCGGGGCTTTCTTCTTTTCACCTGTAAATCTCGGTTTTGTCATCCGCTTTCTCCCACAGTTGTTTCATATTGTGACTCACAGCTGAATGTACATGGCTGCAAGCTTTTCACTGCTGATAAATCATTTAAACGTTCGACTCGCACTCCAGTGGATGGCAAAAGAGGTAAAAATTGCCAAATACACAAGATCCTTGTTATGCTTTGATTGCTGACCTGGTTTAGATTTATTTGAACTTGGAAGACAAAGAAATAGGTCATGTTATATATCCCAGAAAAAAAGACAACGTGATTAAAAATGATTGCCCTATATTTACCCAGGGAAGGGATCCTGTAGAGGACAAAAGAGTGTTCACATGAACAGCGGAATGACATTTAGGTGCACCCAGCCTTGGATCTGTCACCCTGAATGAGACAGGGAGAAGACAGACCGTGGATCAGGGCTGTGTGTGTCAGTGTAAGTGTGTGTGTGTGTGTGTGTGGGGTGTGGGGTGGGCTCTGTCTATGTGCCGCTCTGCCTCATTGTAATGCGAGCACAATGCACCGTTTCACTGCGAACAGTGATCGCTGGAGACAGCAGGGGCTTCCAAGGGATGCTGACAAATATTTAGCCGGCCTCCAAATGACATGTGGCAGCTGACAGGCACTTCCTGTCCGAGACAATGCTGTCAGTCACTCTATGCGAGAGATAAAAGGTGGTGGTGGTGAGAGGCTCATGGGGCGGCTTGTCGGAGTGAGAAAAGGCGCGTTTGATTCTATTTTCCTCCCATCTTCTCCAGCCCCAAGCAGTTAAACAGGCCCCCTCTGTTCTGTCCTCCTCTCCCCCCGCAGTTGTAGGCCAGACGAACTGGAGAGACTCCAGACTATGTCTCAAGTGTGTGGACCGCCGCTGTTACTTCAAACATCTCCGCCTGTTTGGACCACTCAGACTCCCCCCTGAGGAGGTGTAGAAAATGCACTGTATGCACTACAGGAGAATTCACTGTTTATACTGTCATGCTTTGCAGAGGCCTCTCATTTCAAATCAAAGGGATCCTAATGCAGGCTTTCATGCAACTGAGAATACATATGGATCAGCTGGCAAATATGGAATAGCACTCCAGCTGGACAGCAGGGTAGTGGTGAAGGGAATAATGTCAGTCATCAGTGACAAATACCACTGAGCAGTGTGTGTGTGCATCTGCGTGCGTGTATGTGTGTGGGTGTGTGTGCATCTTCCTCCGCTCCTCTCCAATTTGTCCATATCTGTTGGCAATTAGTCCCTGCGTGGTGTGAAATATGCATGACACAAAAATATACTGGAATATTATGATATTTATCAGAGGTTTTTCTGCTTGAGAGCCCAAGTCGGCCACACCATAGACCACTCCGCTGTGCATACGAATCATCTGAGCACAGCGCTCCACTGGTCGCCTCCCACAACAGGATTTTCTCCCTAATGTCAATTTGAAGCCCATCTAGTGGGCAAAAAAAAAATGACGCAGTCATTACTGTAAGTCTTCACACTTCCTCCTAATCCTGTTTCCGTCTTGCTGCATACCTCCTCCTCCTCCTTCGTTCCTCTTTCTTCTCCTCCTCTTCTTCCTCCTCTTTTTTCTTAAAAAAAAGTGCATGGTGTCACCGTCCCTCGTGGTGCCCACGGTCAAACATCATCCTCTCAGCCATAGAAGCTCTCAGCTCACTGGACTGTATGATGCTAAAAGTTGCTCGGACGCACTATCCTCAAGCTGTACGAAGTACTATATGTAGAGGCACAGGGTTTGTGCATCTTTTCAGAGGGTTGCCTGTATTGTGAGTCATTGCTGTGTACCATCATAGAATATTCTAGATTTATTACACACACTTAAAACTGAACAACATAAGTGGTGTTTTGTGAGGTGAAGCTTAACCATCTTGTAATGGAAACAGCAACATTTTTTGGGTTTAGTTTTGAAGTTATCTAATCATTCACACTTTCAAATGTGGCAGGCATTTAAAAGCTGTCATTCGTGGGAGTTGAGTATGACTATAGTGTTTAGTCCATTTAATTTTCTCCCTTCTCTTTCTCTCTCTCTTTCTGTCAGTCTCTCTCTTTTTAAAAGCCCACCTGAGACCTGCTGCCTCTGCAGCCAAACTATGTTCCTGAGAGAAGACTGATGCCTCCAAATGTAGATAGAAGACACCCTGGTACCCAGGAGAATCTCTCCCTTATGCCAAGCGACCGAGCGACTTTAAATACCAGACTCCTCACCTGTTTCGTAACCCGCTTCGTGGCACGTCTGTTTTGTAACCTCTTTCATTCTGCACTCCCAGCTGGGAGAGAGGGCGGGGGCAGAGAGCATCTTCACACACACCCCATGTGTATCCCAGTGCCCTGCCTTCCTCTGACATCTTCATCAGTGCTGCAAGAAAGGCTTCTTATCCTGCTTGTGTGTGTGTGTGTGCGTGTGTGTGTGTATAAGAGAGAGAGAGAGAAAGTGAGATAGAGAAAGAGAGAGACAGGGTATCTGTGTAAAGACTATCAGAGTATTCTGTGACTGTGTGTATCTGTGTGTGGGAGGGACAGAATGTGTGAGTGTGTGTGTGTGTGTGGTATGTGATTTCGTTTGTCAGTGTATGTGTGTGTGTAAGAGAGAGAGAGAAATATAAAAGGAGTCTTTGTGTATCTGATTATGAGAGTATTATATATGGGTGTGTGTGTGTATCTGTGAGATGGAGTGGGGTCAATACTTAAGGCAGAAAGTCTGTGTGTGTGTGTTTGTGTGTGTGTGTGTGTGTATGTGCACAATTGGGGAATGAACAAAACTGTTTTTGGATGCATATAACCTTACAGGTTCCAAGTGCCCTGTTGGCATCAGACAAAATACTATTATGATTCTGGACTAATCACAAGATTAAGCGTTTTGGTTCACACTATTACAAATCAGACTAAAGTAAGTTTACTGCAATATATCTTCTGGATGGCAGTATGCAGTGATTCTGACTTATATGACCATGCATTGTTTTAATGTTTTGCATTACATTTCCCCCTAGGAGCAAAAGTTGTTTCTGTCTTAATGTAATGTAATGTGATTTAATTCTATTGAATATTTCCTCTGATGGTCAATGGTTTTTCCCTTCAAAATGACACAGTCAGGGGGGAGGCAGGCCAGTTGGCATGGAAACCAAGCTGCAGGTTTTAATTACGCTTGGCTAGTTATGTTTTTAACATGACAAAGGCTGATTCAGAGACCTTTCAGCATTCTCCAGGGCAATCCCATCTTACATTTTCAATTAGCATGCTAATATAACCATATTGAACGGCAGTGTAGTGTAACTGAATGTAATGAGCCTCTCAAAATGAAAAACAATAGAGGAGTTAAAAGAAGAGTGTGTGGTTTGTGTGTGTGTGTGTGTGTGTGTGTGTGGGGGGGGGGGGGGTTATCAGATATTCCACAGCTGATAAGATGTGTAAATGATTAAGAAGTTACACTTCTCTGTGATTGGTTAACATGATTATAACACGATTAAACTCTCTACTGGGAATAACTATAGACCTACTTTTTAAAAGGAGACAATTATAGCTGAAACAACCACAGTGGAGGTTAGAAGAAGAATTCTTAGAACAAGACAGCAAATGAAAAAGAGCAGTTTGTTGCCATTTTTGATCCATGAAATGCTTCTGACCCAATTTCAAGGGAGCATGGTTGGAATTTCTTGAAATTACAACATATCAACATATCTTTTCAAGCTCTGGATCTCCTAAGGATTGTTGTCACAACGGGTTTGGGAATAATTCCTATAACTTTAAGGATTAAAAGAGTTTAAGTTAATGATGCTCACATGTGTTTAGATCATGGCTACTTCCCTTGAGGTGTCTTCAAAGTTATAGACTATAAGGCTGTAATTTATTCAAAGGCTAGTGATGTTAGTTTTGCTGACTATTTTTAAACAATCACGGTTTTATTTGAATATACCGCAGAAATCCCTTTCGAACAGTGTGTGGGTGGATGCATTTTTACTCTCACTGACACACACACACACACACAGGCGCGCACGGTTGCGCCAGCATACATGATGGTAAAACAATGGCATTGTGCTGGGGTGAGAGAAGACCCCTGTCATGGCTCTTTGCGCTGCGCTACATGTGAAGGGTAAAACCTGGAAGGTTGTCTCTTTAAATCAACGCTGCGGCGCTGATGTGCCCTGGAGCACAGACGGTAGGAACCATCTCCACCTCTGCAATAGGGAGCCTTCGCTCAGCTCGCACCACAGCGCCACGGCCACGCCGATTCCGATCCCATTCCCACACTTTCTCGCTGGCAGCTTGGTAGATCCCACGCTCTAGAGAAGGATAGTAAACTTATCAATTGCTTTCGGTGCGGGGGAGAACTAAATCTATACCGGATTTTAACCAGTGGTTTCCCTCGGAGGGTGCTCTCTCCATGTGCCGTACGCTCGTGTCATGGGACTACCGCTCGCGCCTGCAATCTGTTGATGACACGGGTTCCAAGCGTTGTGTGGTTCGTCCTCTGTGGTGGCGATGGAGTACTTTTTACTTATCTGTATTTTGGTGAAATCTCGGGGATGATGGGGCGAACGCCGTCGCCTCCACACCAGTTGCTTTCGTCGAATTAGGTAAGAACATGTTTAACAGTCACTTAGCAAACCATGGTGTAAAATATGAACGACAAGTAGGCGAAAATAGGGAGAATGCCCTTAGATAATAGACTGTTTACAGAAACGAAATAATTAAGGCTAATTTCATATTAAGCTTATCATATGTTCCCTCATCGGCAAACATGGCAAATAATTGTAGATGTGTATTTTTTAAAACGAAGGCGTTTTGAAGTAAGATTATTAGTACTGTATTGTATCACCCTTAGATATAACGCTGACATCGATATGACAAAAAGACAAGAAAATTTCTTTCTTTTGGCGTCATGAAGACGTCACCAACGAGTCTTTTCTTCTAATACAGACGAGGCATTTCAAACCTCCGCCACCTATGTGCCTGAACTCTTACGTCACTATCCAAACGCACAGACTCACCTCTTGAGCAAGCGCACGTGTGAGGTGGTGAAATTGCAAAAAAAGAGAGAAATATTTGGAACAGTTTAATTCATACGCACCTCCGATTCTGGCGTGGTAGCATGCGCCAGTTTAGTTTTTTTCACTCTGCTCTCATTCCTATGTATTCTTACAGATGGACCAAGTGCCGGTTACAATCCTCTGTCCATTACCGTCCGTCCCCTCGCGCCGAAGGATGACCCCTCCGAAACCCACTGTAAAGCTGATCTTCCTGATGTACTCAAGTGCCATGGGCCAAATGGCCATGTCATAACTCACTTTCATCCCTTGTTGAGACATTACAGTTTTCAAACTGGACGACAACTTTATTGGACTTATGGTGAGTGTGCCAGTGAATAGCTCTTTGGCCATTTGATGTGTAGAATGTGTCTAAACGCTAGTCTCTTTCCTGTTGTATGTAAGTTTAAAGTTCATGGCGGTGGTAGCATGCGGTACACATGTGCGAAATCAGCTGTAGCGTAGCTGTTCTAACTTCTGACACTGAAAAGGATTATCGGTACACTGTCGTGGTTTTATATCGGGCGTTTTTTAACCAAGCTAACTGTCATTGATCTTTATCTGTTGTCTGAGTGGATTCCAAGGAACCCAAGTGATACCTCACCATGGCATCATAGCGGGTCTTATCGCTGCATTCCCAGAGCGTGACACACAGAATTTATTTGTTGCAGTGCGGGACGCGAGTCCAACGTTGAAGTGATACATTGCTGAAGTCATTCTATTTACTCACAAGTAATCAATATACACAAACCGTTTTTTGCGCGTATAGTCTTGTGTGCGAAAGAAAGAGGAAAAAAGCCAAAGAGCATTTCACTCAAAGGGCAGCCGCACCAGAGACTCTGGAAGCAAGAGAAGGCGTGCATTGAATATCAATTGTCGTTGTCAGCTAATCATTGCAAGAAGCTGTGGCATGTGCGTAGCCTTGGTTATTCTTCTAGAATTGTGTGTCTCTGGTTATTAATTTGTTGCATTGTAGGCAGCGTTAACCAAAACCTCAATAATAAGAGACGAAGTGAATGAAAGTGTAATGCTTGTAGAGACATGGTTGACTTATATAAGTATGGTAAATGCTTTATAGGGATTATATATATTTTTTAACATAACTTGAATTTTAATATGATAAGAACATATTTCGTCTTTTTGTGCGCATACCCTCACCTGGTGCAAACGCGTTTATTTACAGGCTTATCAAAAGGTGCTCTTAAGATCTCCTGACATGGTCAGGGCCGTTTATCATGCGCTGGCCGTCGTTACCTGTCGTAGCTACCGGTGGAGTTGTCAGCAGACAGACAATACCTTATATAGTCGTGCACTCATATGTGCCCATTCAGACAGAGATATCATGACCGTTTTCTGATATGCACCCTTGTGTCAGCGCCACAGAAAACCTCCATTAGGTGTACCGGAGCAAATATCAGGACCAAGGACAGCTGTTTTAACCAACCAGATGGGACTGTTCATCCGTGCAGGCTCACTTCCAGTAGAATTTGAGGAAACGCCATTATTTGTTTTTTTTTCATTATGTGGCTGTTTTTTCTAACTCGCCCCTAAAGTGAGCCTGTGATTTCAACCAGGGAGAGCATTAGTAGCTGCTGGTGGTTCATACAGCCCTGCTTAGGATGGACACTAAGCACTAAGACACTAAGACTCTCTAAGATTCTCCATGCTTTCCTTCCCCCCTCGCTCAACCTCAACAAAATTAACTGCAAGTTATTTTAATCTCAGAGTCCTAGTGTGGTTTGAGTGTGCCCAGCTGAGACCCCAAACACAGACTCACGAGCACTTCAGAGCGCGACAAGGACGGGATCAGCACATTCTTCCCCCAAAAGGAAACTCAGACTAACACTCGAGAGTGGGAAACAATGTTTTCACTTGTTTTATTTTTCAAAGATTTCTTTCTCTCTCTCTCTCTCTCTCATTCTCTTCCCCTCCACCACATCTCTCTCTTCCTCAAACATTCTGTATCTCTCTCCCTACCACCCCTCTCTCCTTTTCTGCTTCTTCTATGCAAATAGGGTACAAATGCAAATGCATCAACATGTTCAATTTGGACTAAAAGTAGACCATAATGCTCAACATGAGGGATTACTTAATACTGACATTACAGTGCTAAAAAGAAACCAGCAACTCTTTTTCAGTTAGCATTTGATTCAAGGCAACATAACACTGGAAATACTGGGTGAAGAAGGGTGAAAATATCAGGTGAAGAGCAACACGTAATACTTCTTAAGTCTGTTATATTTATATCCTCAAAATATGTCCCCAAAGTCCCCCAAATATATTTGACTCACCATGTTTTCATGTCTTGGAGGAGTGCTTTAAGTTAAGCCTTGTGGTGTTAGGGTATTAACTGACTTATTGGAACAGGCTAGGATCCTGGTCTTTAGATGCAGGGGGAACAGGCAGTGTTTAGGCACTGATGAAGTAGCAGCCTTACTGGGGTGGGGGGATGTGACAGTGGCAGCGGGTTAAGAGTTCAATGCGCAGGGTATTACTGCGGAGGGTCACGTGTAGGAAAAGTGTAAGTGTGTGTGTGTGTGTGTGTGTGTGCGCGCGCATGTGTGTGTTTGCTGCTGTGGTTGGGTGAACATGGCATGTGTGCATCTTCCAATAAATACAATCAGTCAGGCCCTGTCGGGAAAGATGGCCTGTGCATTGGAGCACACAGAATGAGCAGGTTAGTCTCCTTCACAGTAAAGGAATGAAAAAGAGAGAGAGAGAGAGAGGGAGAGACAGAGGACAAAAGAATGACAAGAAGTAAGAAGGAGGCTGCTGAGAGAACCCTGCAGATCATGAAATGAAACTACTCTGTCTCCAATGACAGCCAATAACTGACCTCTCCCTTAAAGCAATTTGGAGGTATGATACCAGACTGTCCTAGGAAATGTCATGTTATGACATGCCCTGATCAATGTCAAGACTGGAGGGCAATATGTTTCTGTCAGTCAATATCAGAATGGCTCTGTGCTCTACTATTATCAGCATTAGGCCCATGAAATCAGACAAGTGTCAATGAACATTATACTTGGAGGACATGATGAAACCCAATCAATGGTTATTAGGTTCATTTTATGGTGACAGACGCATAAAGTTTCACTGAGCTCTATGCAGGGGCCAGGACTAATGTAGGCTGTAGGCAACCTTGGACGTGTGACATAAAAATGGGTTTTAAGCCTAAGCCACCATGGTGGGCTGCACATGGGGTCTCAGTGGAGACAACATTTGCAGCTAGGAGTGGGTGACATTGAGATAATTGGTGACTGGGTAGGAGAAGAGAGGGTAGCACATGATCCTGCAAAATGGACAGCAACATGAAGTCGAAGGAGCACTGAGTATTTTAGAAACATTGCATTTTATATATATATATATATATATATATATATATATTTTTTTTTTTTTAATACATGTTGTGCTGTCATATTTCATCTCAAATTCCACTTGTGTCGAATCTTTTGGGGGTTGTTTTTACGTGGAACTGCAGAATGTACTGCAAAGTAGTTACACAGTAGTCATTAGTGGTTGTAAATCGATCGTCAAGTGTTGAAGCAAAAAAAAAGACAATTTTGATATAATCTAATGTAAAATCAAATCTTCCTAATAAAAGTTGTGATAGGGCCAAGATAAGCCTGGCACAGTTGTGTAATACTAAAAAAAAAGTACATTTCACAGCTACTTATATTAACTGGCAGTGTCGTCAAAAAGAGCATTCAAGAGAGGGAGTCTTTTAGATGTAAAATGTGTTTATACTCATCTTTGTACAAAGCTTTGGGCAAAAAAATGCAACACTGCAAGACAATCATCCTTAACAGGAAATTTCTAGGGAGATTTCTAGGGCTTCACCATTCTGAGTAAATAAAATCATTTAGATAGTCAGAGATCCCAGGGGAATCTCTCTAAACAAGGGACAGTTCTGAAAACCAATGCTGGAGGGCCAGGATGTTATGGGCCTGCATTAAATAGACCTGTTTTCTGTGAAGACAATCATTATATGCTATCAGAAACTCACAAAACCATAATCATAGGAACAGTAATGCTGCATCCATAACGGTCAGATGATCCTGAGATGCTATGAAGATTATCCAGAGTTGCTGTTGTCCTGTTGTCTGAACTTAAGTAACCGAAACTGAGAGTAGACAAGCTGAAAGTGGGAAAACTGTTTAACATAAAACATTTTATAATTACATTTTTCTTCTTGGAAGTCATGTGCTCTGCATCATCTGTGCTTAACGGAAGAGAGCAACTATCCAACTTGTGCTCAGTTCAGAAGCCAGCAATTTGAATCTAGAATATAGGCTGGTGCGTTAGTTCCAGTGAACAGCTGGCACATCTGGAAAGTGACACTATTGGATGATATGAAGGCTTTGAGCAACATGCTGCCATGTTGTCTGTGTAATTTGGGGGAATATTCTACATTCTAACAAGGCTAAACAGTCTGCTCATAATACCTACAACTCTAAGACTCCATAGAGTTCATGTGCTAAGACGGCAATATCATGGTAAAAAAACACAATTAAGATAACCCCAGACTGTTGATCCTGAACTGAGAACCTGTATTGGGATTGACACCATACCATTCTCTAAACTCCAGCCATTCATCTCTTTGATTTTCTGTGTCCCACTCTCATGTCCTTGGCCCAACTTTCATTCTGTTTTTATTCACTTTCGCACAACATCTCAATATTTTTGGAATTAGGGCTGTTTTACTGCATTCACAGCATGACATTGCATAGTGACAATGGTGTCACTAAAAGAGGTTAGTTAATATGATAACAAACTTAATATCATTGCCAGCTGGACTGTTTTTGCAGGATTGTGTATGCTGCTTAGGGAGGTAGCTTGCTATTTGTAGATCCCAAATGCATTCAGCTATAATCATATTCGCTTATGGAAGGAAATAATAAACTATGACCAAAACACTGGAAGACTGCCCATACATTTGAACTCCTTGATTTGATCCTCATCACTAATGCTGTGAATCTGTGTTTCAAATTACAGAGCCTGATACTAGTTTCTCAATAGTTTTCATCTGAAATGTTTTCAGCTTTTGGCAAAAAATTCTAAGGATTCTCTTTGCCAGGGGCACGGTGAGAGAACTCTGCACATTCTAATCCTATAGACAACCTGATGGTCTAGTCAGCACAGTGAACCCATAAAAACACTCAAACCCTAGGGCGCTCTTCAAGTGAAACCAAGGCTGGAGGAACCTTATTTTTTGGGATGAGAAGGGAGGAGGAGGGGGGTAGACTCTGCTTTACAATGCTGTCTGTAAAGGGGCCAGTGTCTCATTGGCAGGTTCCGGCAGAGTGCTGGCCGGTGACTTGAAGGGATGGGTTTCAGCTGAGGGCTGGAGGAAGATGATTTGATTTTTGTATTGGCTACCTCCATGGGGTGCTTTTCTTAACAGCTCATGCCGGCAATCCTCCAGTGAGAGTGGGAACTCTTTGACGGCAGTGGGCTTGCTGCCTAACTTGCCAAGAGGAGTATGAGGGGTGTGTGTGCGTGTGTGGTTTTGGGGTGGGGGAGAGCTGATGGGGGTGAGGAGAAGCACCCTTCATGTTCCAAATAGTGTTGATGAAAATGGAGGGGGTGCCTTTCCATGTGGAGAGAGAGTGAGTCTGGCCCTCTGCTTGGGTGTTCATATTGTGTGTGTGCCAGCTTAACAGTATGGAGGTTCTCTCTGTCTTTTTTTAACAGTCACGCAGAAGTGAGGTGTGTGTGTGTGTGTGTGTGTGTGTGTGTGTGCCATCCTCATTGACTCTTAGTCTAAAAATACTGGGTATCAGGGAAATCCATCAGCCTAATAATACATTTACATAGTATCTGTCAGTCTGTTGGTCGCAGCAATGGCTTTTTATGCACTAAATGTTTTAATATATACCATATACCAAAAGTTAAGTTAAATGCTTTTAATTCTTAAAGAAATCCAAAACAGATTTTGATCAACTTATTTCTTCAGAGGGTATAATGCTGTCACCATAGCTTTGTGCCTAAGTCTCTGTGTGTGTTTAATTCTCTCCTTCTCTGTTCTAAAGTGGAATTCGACTGTTGCCTTGCAGTTTAATCCAACCACTCAAGCCCTCACAGAGCGTCACAGAGATGTGTTCATGTGTGTCAGTCCCGTCACATTACATTTTCAAGTCCATTGTGCTTTTTTTTTTCTTCACCATTTATGGTTATAATCCCGAGCGGATCTAAATCCTGGCTAAGCCCTCTGTCTCTGGCTGTCTTTCTGCTCTAGTGTACTTTTTGATTGAGGCGGGGAGGGGAGTAGCTTTGACCAACTCTGCATGGTGCATTCTGCTGACCAGGGTCTAACCTCAACTGCATTTAAAGAATTTATGTGGGATCAAGCTTTTGATTGCCTAAAGCAGAGATGATCGGGCCCAAGGCATTCAAATTACATTCCCAGCATTCAAATGTGATTTGAGGTCTTAAAAAACGCCCGCTTGGATTCGTTCCAGCTCACAAACACCAATGACTTACTTCACACTTGCTTGGGTTCTGGATGGTAGAATTCTTTTGTTGATAACTGGGCTGACCCTCTTTTCTGTCATTGGCCAGGACCTGCACGGGAGTTGTCTTCCCGCTCCCAATTCTCTGCGCAGTGACCTTTCTTCCCCCTTCCTCCCCCCTCCCCCACCCCTTCTCTTTTCCTGCTCTTGCCTGTGCGCTCGGCTGGTTGGAGCCAAGTGCCTGTGGCCGGAGAGAGTGACAGCCGAGAAAGAGTGCCGAGGCGCAAGGAAAGAAAAAGGGGGAGAAGGGAGGACGGAGAAGCTGAGTTTAGTCCTGTTCATTCGCTTGACTGCCAATGATTTTGATGTGCTGAAAAGGACACAGGCAAGGGGATGAGAGCGTGTGAAGTGCTTTGGACAGGGTCATTTAAGGACTTCCCTTTTACACCAGCCCACTAAAAGGCGAGGTTTACGATCGTCTTTATTTTATGCGTCCTCGAGATTGCATGTTTTACCCTTTACTCAGCCCCTAGTCCACTGCAGTACCTGCAGAATATCCAACTTTTATTTGCTCAGGAGGAGAAAAGATTTAAGAACCCTTAAGTAATCATTTTACGGGTCCTTGCCAATACCCCCGGCCAAAATCCCAGAGTTTCTAATCAAGGTGGAAATAACACTACTTGCAACGAGACCTGATTTAGCTTTGAAAGAGGAAGAGAGTCTATTCGACTTCAGACAGTGTTGATTTCTAGAGTGAATGTGTGTGTGTGTGTGTGTGTGTGTGTGTGCGTGCGCACTAGTGGCTTTATTTTGGATTCAGATGGAAGTGTGTGTGTAATTGGTAGTTAGGATCGCAAACACTTGAGATGGAGACATGAGCAGGGTTGTTTTGGGCTGGGGTAGTTGGGGGTGGGAGCTGAAGGCTGAGTGGTAAGAGGTGATGCTGCTTGAGGATGGAAGATGGACAGCAGGCATTTGAGGCTGAGTATAAGGGTGTGTGTGTGTGTGTGTGTCTGTGTGTAAGAGAGAGAGCGAGACAGAGATGCGGCGTGCCTGAGGGGATTGGGCCGCCTTTGCACAGCAGAGGGTAACTTCAGGCTGGATGATAAAACAGAAAAAAAATAGACAAACTGAACTGGAAGAGAAGAAGACAGAGATAGAGAGAGAGGGAGAGAGAGAGAGGATGAGGAAGAGCGAGAGATGACAAATATAGACGAGGGGGAGGAAAGAAAGATATGAAGAGGAAGCTGGAGGAGAGGGAGGGAGAGATAGGGAGAAAGTGATGAGTGTGGGCGTATATCTTTGCCTCTCAGGGACAGAGATCTCAGAGAGGGACTGTTTTCTACTCTCTCACACACATACACACACATTCGCTCACATACTCACAAACACACACAAATACATGCCCACGTGCTCTCTTTCTCTCTCGCTCACACAGACACACAGACACACTCACACATCCCCACACTCGCTCCTACAGGGGATAGACACAGGAGGAAAACTAATCAGTCTTTTGGTAATTAAATATGAAAGAATGAGGGGATGTGAAGGAAGTACTGCTTGTGCTTGTGTGTGTGTTTGAGGCCGAGGCTCTTCCGTGTGTGTGTGTGTGTGTGTGTGTGTGTGTGTGAGTAAAGTGTTTCTGAAAGAGTGGCATAGTCTCTCTATATCTACTTCTGCGAGGGTGCCTCCATGTTTGATTGTCATATTGGTTCCTCTGTTTGTGGGTGGAGATTGGTATTTGTCTGTTTATCTATGTAAGCATTGTTGTCTATATGTATCTATATGTGTTTAAGGCTTGTTTGTGTGTGTGTGTGTGTGTGTGTGTGTGTGTGTGTGTGTGTGTGTATGTATGTCTGTGAGTGAGAGAGAGGAAGAGGGGTCCGTATGTGTGTATGCGACAGATCTCCAACAGCTGTTGTCCTTTCTCCTCCTAACACTATAATCTGGAGCGAGCTCCCAAGCAGATGTGAGGACAAACAGCATATGCGTGTGCAGACTCAGTGCTGCTACTGCTGCTGCTGCTGCTGCCACATTGGGTGCTCTGTGTCCTTGGTATATACACACCACAGTACTGAAGAATACTAATGAGCTCCTCCACTGGTCATGTTCTGCATTACATTTATTTAAAAAAAATCACAGCATACACCTTTCTGTGTGTGTGTGTGTGTGTGTTTATGTGTGTGGTGCTGGTGTGTTAATACAGCATGAATGTATATTACTGTAATTACTGTACTGTATTACAACTGTAAGTTGTAAAGTACTTAGCAAATGCTTTTGTCAATTGGGAATCAAATCTGAGTTTAGGAATCATATCTGAGTTTTGTCATTTTGGCATCAAATCTGAGTTGACTGATTGTTAATCGACGCTGAATTTGCTGCTCCGCCGGTGCATGTTATAGCCTACATTGTATATTGTATAAATGTTAATTGTGTAAATAAACACACATTTCTTCTGTATATTTGTCTATATAAATAAATAGATGAACTGATAACTAGTATTCAGGGGTGAAAGTAATGAATTACAAATACTCAAATTGCTGTAATTAAGTAGATTTTTGGGTGCTTGTACTTTTATGAGTAATTTTTCAAGTGTGTAATTTTACTCATACTTGAGTACAATTTACACCATGTAATCTACTTCTCTACTTATAAAATCAAAAGTTGCTACTGAGTAGCCTATGCATCGGTTAAAAAGTAATTAATACTCTGAGTAGTTTTTGAGAAGAGTACTTTGTACTTATACTCAAGTATTTTTTAACACCAGTAGTTTTACTTGTATGGAATACAATTTAACCAACGTAACAGTACTTGTACTTGAGTACAAATATTCAGTAGGCCTACTCTTACCACCTCTGCTAGTATTACACTGTTTTGCAATGTAATGTCTTTCTATATAGTAACTGACCTGACCCAAATGTTTGTGGCGACTCATTGTTGTAACAGCCTCCTGTTATTTTGCCAGCAGGATCTGAAGCGGGTGCTGTCCTTCCCGCCATACCCGGGGGACTACCTGCACCCGGTGGTGTACGCCTGCACTGCCGTCATGCTGCTGTGCATGCTGGTGTCCATCTTCACCTACATCGTCCACTACAGGTAACAAACCCACCACCACCATTGTCGTCCAGTGTAGAGTGTGTATGCTTTCCACAGCACAGCAGAGCACTAGATAGATAGATAGATAGATACTTTATTCACCCCAAGGGGAAATTCAATAAACTTAAATACTAAAATACACTTCCATTACAGTGCAGTAGGGAAACTCCCTTTCACTATTGACTCAGATCGATCCAATCAGTCTTTTGCTGTTCATTCTGATTGATCTGTGCTGTGTTGAAGTAAAGTAAACTAGCATTTAGCAAATGCTTTTATTCAAATCGACACAGATTTTGAACTTGGGGTTCAGAAATAAATTCTTTGTTTCCTGATTGGATATTGATTTTTGATTACAGTTTTTAGCCGAGTCACTTGACTCAGAATTGTTCTAATAGGAATTAGCTGTTTTAAAGAATGGCTGAAATAAACGTGGTAGGATTTTCTGTTATTTTTCAACCTATGAAGTCACCTGCTGTAGTTACTAGTGTCTAGTCAAGCCTTGCATAACCACAATCCAATGTATCCCATATGATACTGAGCATCACACAAACATTTTAGCCCAATATCAAATGTGTACCTAAAGTGAGCCTGTCAATCCCCATGACTCAACAAAGCTTTGCATTGCACATGTTTGTCTAGGACAGCTCAGACCTGGCTCTATACATTTACACACACATACACACACATACGCACACACACACACACTTAACCCAGCCAACCCAGCAATGCAGAATACATTAGAGTTTAGCCAAAACGTCCGTTTCTGCAGGTGAAGCAGATTTGAGTGGGCCGGCGTTACTTGCCAGGTAAGTGGTGTCTGCCAGCTAGGGCCTCCTGGGTGTCTGTGAAGTGGTCCTCTGTGGACAGTGTGCTTCACGGCCACATCTTGAGCACTTAAATAAACCCTGACAAGGGCCGTCACACACCTAAAGACACATACACACACACACACACACAGAGTACATTAGAGTGTCCTTAATGTTTGGCTTCTGTGCCAGGGGAGAGGAAGCAGACTCGACTGAGTGTTTAAGGCTAGCAGGCGCAGGTAATTAAGAAGTATATTGTGGGCGGAATAGATTGAGTTCTTTTTTTCCCTCCTCCTCCTTCCATCCGCTTTGTTCGGGGTGAGAGGTTGGTTTCCTGAGTCAGACGGCTGGCGTTTATAGCATCATCTCTTCCCCGGCTGTCGGAGGGAGCGCTATCTGGTGAGTAACTCTGGCTTTGAGGAAATGGAGATAGTGAGAGAGAAAGAAAGAGGGCAGAATGGAGAGAGAGACATAGAGAGAGATAGAGACTCCCTTGAAGAGTGCAGCCAAGTCCAGCAAGGTTCAGCCCACATGCCCTGCCCACTAAATAAATAGACAAATAAATAAATAAAATCATAAAAATACTAAAAAAAAAACACAACCCACAATAAAACAGGCCCCTTCTGGCATGAGCCAGCCTGTAGTCACCCGGTTTAATAGACATCAGATTTATTGCTCCTCCCTTCGATGGGAGCAGTTTTATGTTGTTTTCTCTTTTTTATCCCTCCCTCCCTCCCCCCCACCCCCCTCTGTCACTTTGTTCATTTGTCATTCACCTGACCCAGTGGTGCCTCTGTCGCTGAGCTGTTGTTGTCTTTCCCTCCCCTCACCAAGGGTGATACGCATCAGCGGGAACGGATGGCACGTCCTCCTCAACTTCCTGTTCCACACGGCAGTGACGTTCAGCGTGTTTGCAGGCGGCATCAACCAGATCAAATATCCTGTCGTCTGTCAAGTGGTGAGTCCTGTTCCTGTTCCGCTGGCTTTTCCTGCCAGGGGTCCCGCCAATGACAGAGTGTCTTTGTGTGTGCATATGTTGATTTGTGTGTGTGTGTACCGTGTGTGCCCATTCATTTGTTTTCTATGATTAACTGCTTGTGTGAAAGCTTGCTAAGAACACACTGTGAATTTTATTGTTTTATTGTTTTATTGTTGCGTGTATCTGCACTTATGTAACCAGAAGTGATCCATTATACAAAGACAAACACCTCCAACCATTTCAATTCATTCAACATTTAAAATCATTCCTTCAGTGTTATCGTTTAGTAGTTTCAGATCTCTCTTGTTCATATTTTGTAGCCGTTCTGGGAACCTAAAGCCACCTCACTCTATAGTAATACTGCCTGCAGAGTTTCATCTCCTCATCATCACTCCACTATAAATTAAAGCTTAGTAATGCCTGCCTAGTCGGTGAGCACGTTTTTTTGTGAAATATTCAGTTGTTCCTGTGGGATCCTATCATTTCTGCTCCTCAGATGTGACTGCAAGGACGAATGAAAACATTTCACTGCTGAAGGTCATAAGTTCAGATGTGTGGTGCCACAGACAAGAACAGCTGTGGCTTCAGAATTTGCATAGAAGGCAGTCACATATACAGTGCTCCATTATAGAGCATATGGTTTAATGCAGAATGTGCGGATAAAACACTGTGCTGTCTTTCTGTAGCGTGTCCTATTAGGAAGGGTGACAATTATATTTGGGGAGCGTATTCTGTCTATGTGCCCGAGTGTTGCTTTTGGTGAGTTTTAATTTGTCTGAGACGCACATGAGCTCAGACGGACAGCCCCTGCAGCTATGCAATCTGTTGGGAATGACATAGTTTTGGTTATCTTAGAAAGTCCGGTGTGGCCTTTCAGCTAAAGTTCAGACTGCACTCTAGTCATTCATTTAGCACTTTTCTGCGTGCATCTGTAATGAATGAGTGCATTTCTCAATACGTATGTTCTCACACTGGCATTTGTAAAGGCTCTGTATGTGTGTGTATATGCTCATCTGTGCAAGGAGCCGTACCTCTCCTCCTCTCTCTCTCTCTCTCTCAGTTGTCTCTTCCTCTGACAATTGCTATCCGGCTGCATTATCCATGGGCTGCGTTTCCCTTTCTCCCTTGTAGCTTGAAGCTGGTAACATATGTCCCCTGTCTCCCGAATGGCTCACGTACTGTAACCCCCCCTCCACCACCACCACCACCCCCTTACAAAGGCCAGACACTGCGACTACATAATCACCCCTGTTTATTACCATGTCTGGCCAGCCCTGCAAGACGGCAGCCTACCGGCAAGGACTGCCATAGCCGTTTGCTGATATTTATTCCAGCACTGAAGAGCATAAGTCTCTTGTTGGTGAGAAACGCCAGACAGAATAGGATGAACCTAATCATGTTGTATGGGGTGCAATACCGTCAATAGAGCCCCATCAGTCACACAAGTAATATAAAAAAAAAGCACACTGGCTGGATGCGCTTTTAAATAACCTTAATGTTACAACAAGGCCACCATCATATTCAGCGGTAGTGTTCACGGCTTTGTGCAATATGTTTTCTCAGTTTGTTGTATGAGGGAAATATCCATAACCCAAGTGTGGAGCGCAGTTGTATTTTTGCATTTGGGAAGTATCTGTTGGAGATGCTGGATTTACTGGGCTGCATTAGTCTGATAATGGAAAACCACTAACTAGGCTGGTTTAAGAGCTCTGGTCGCCCCAGCTCCAAAAGACTTGGCAATTCTCCAGGGAATCTTTATGTGTGTGTGTGTGTGTGTGTGTGATGTCTCCAGGCTGCCACCAGAGGGGATTGGTTATCAGTGAGAGTGAAAGGGTTTATGGGTGGAAAAAGTGCTGTGTGCAGTCAGGCGAGTGGGACACCTGCACAACCCAGCTGTCTAAGGAGGATTACCTCAGATGTAGGTGTGTGTGTGTGCGTCTGTGTGTGTGAGCGTGTGTGTGTGTGTGTGTGTGTGTGAGTGTATGTGTTAATGTGTGGAAGTATGTCTGCTACATTGTATGGGTATGTGCTTGAGCGAGGGCAATAGAAAGAGTGACAGAAAGAGAGAGAAAGAGTCTGTATGAGATACAGAGTGTGTGTGTATGTGTGTGAAAGAGAGAATGGGAGAGAGAGATAGAGATAGAAGGACAAAAGGGAGAGAATACATGTGTGTGTGTGCGTATGACATTCTCCTCAGGCAAACAAAAGCCAGGCACTGGGACACAGCGATGGCAGCCGTGAAGAAGTCACGCTCGACAGCTCTCTGTTTCACAGGCGTTGAGATGGCACAGAGCTCTCTGCTGCTGGAACCCCTCTCTTTCTTTAAGTGTGTGTGTGTGTGTGTGTGTGTGTGTGTGTCAAGTTGTGCCTCTTTCTCTTTCTCTGATTGTATATGTGTGTGTGTGTGTGTGTGTGTGTGTGTGTGTGTGTGTGTGTG
>JAGFZM010000056.1:515723-555283 GCA_017657215.1 Limnothrissa miodon | reverse complement strand
TGTGTGTGTGTGTGTGTGTGTGTGTGTGTGTGTGTGTGTGTGTGCCTTTGTGCGTAAAGTATGAGGGGAGGTATGTGTGTGTGCATTATGTGAGTCAGCATCCAAACACTTTGGTATTTGAAATATCTCACAATGAAAAATTAATTCAAATTTCCGAGGATTCCCTATGTTTAGTGAGCAGAGTTATTTTAAATATGCATCTGCTCATGTGTAAACTTGATGATGTGGGATTTTTATCTCTGTCTTATGTGTGCTAAAAAGTATTAGGATTTTAAATAGTCATTTCAGCCAAGTAGTCATTTCAGCCATTTCCAATTCTACATCCATCTGATAGTTTTTTTTTATGTACATTTTGGTGTGATGTGTGTGGATCTTTATCTGCCCCTCTTTCTCCCCTTCATAGGTGGGTGTAATTCTGCACTACTCCTCACTCTCCACAATGATGTGGCTAACGTTTACCGCCCGCAATCTGTGCAGAGAGGTGTCAAAAGCCCCCCCTCCCCCTCATGAGAGAGACCCACCTCGCAGCGACCAGCAGCGATCCAAGCCCACTGTACTTGTGTAAGTGGGCTAGTCGAGACTACCTGTTCTCATGCTTCATCAACTGTTAGGCCAACAACTAGCATGTGATTAGCATAGTGAACACACAGGCCTATCGTTTTGATTTGACTTTGATTTGGGGTTAGCCAGCAAAGTTTCGAATAATGGCTGCTCTGTTTTTATTTTGATATCTTATTCTTTTTGATAGGGTTTCCAGTGCTAACCTCCATCCTACTAGATGCATTTCATGTTCAACAGAATGAGGAGATCCGGCTGTTCTATTTAAAAAGTATAGCAATTTCAACATAGTCCTTTGAGATTTTTTTTAAAACATGTGGGAAGATGCTCTAGAATTCTTGGAACGTTCAAAGATTAACACAGGATTACTGCCAGCATTTGGAAACCTCAAATAACTTTATTCCACCCTTCGAGAGTCTCTGTCATAATTTATACAAACAAGGTCTGCTTGCTTGTATTGATGTCTGAATTGTGGGTACTTTCAGTTTGTGACTTGAAATCTAGACTGTTAAGTGAAGCTAAGAGAAGCAAGCCGAATGACAACACTCGTGTGTGTGTGTGTGTGTATGTGTGCGTGTGTGAGAGAGAGAGAGAGAGAGAGAGACAGACAAATCTGAGGAGCATTGTTTTTGGGTGAAACAACACGGAGTGAGAAACAGGCAAAAAAATAAAACGAACAGGAAAACGCAGCAAGATAAAGATGGGTTGACAGGCAGTTACCAAGGGCAACAGCAGCAGGTGCCGAAATGATGTACGGCTGCTCTTACTGTCACTCATTAGACGGAGGGGATGGGGAGGATGGGATGGGGGTTCGTCGGGGACAAATCAATTTTTCAGAAGAAAATGGAGAGTCTTATTTGGCCCTATCTAAAAACACATTTCCACAGACTGTTTGCCTTCACAATGACCTCTTCCTGATGCCCTCTCTTTTTCTGTCTTACTTTGTAGATTTTATTTGGTGAGTGTCGGGGTCCCTTCGATTATTGTCGGGGTCACCGCTGCAGTTAGCCTTGACAACTACGGGAGCAGAGACGACGCGCCCTAGTGAGTAGCCCCAGCTCTCCAACAGCCCTGAACTCTCTAGGGGTCACAAATTTAGGCTTAATCATGCGACCATCGATTTCCCGCCACCGCCCCTAACGCTATCCCTCTTCCCTTTCGACATCCAGTTAAAACCTGATAACCATGGGGGGATGGTACATTACGATCCGAGCAATGACGCATGTACAAAAAAATATATATAAAAACCCAGAATCAACATTTATTTATTTTTATTGTATTGTATTGCCTTTAGAAATACTGGCTTTGACTGTATGTGGGTCGTTCGTGTTTAACGCTGAGTACATAACAACTTAATGATGATCACAGTGATTCCAGGGGACATGTCTTAATTGATGGCATAAAATGAGCGTGAAGGCTTGCTGATTAGCAGACGAGGGAAAATAATGAAATGGTCAAGCGTAATTGCAGTCCCTTCTCATTCCATCTCATCTCTTTCTCTGCACCTCCCCCCGTCCTGCCTCTCCACCATCCGCTCTGGTTTGGCTGTCTTCTCCTCCCCGCCCCCTCTCTCTCTCTCTCTTTCTCTCCTTCTCTCCACCTCACCTGTGTCCTGTTTTTTATGCTACCCTTCTTTTCACATTGGATGTTTCTGCTCTGTTCCCCCCGTCTCACCGCTCCTGTCACTTTTCTTTCTCCCTCTCTTTCTCTCTGTCTAACCTATTTTTGCTTTGTCTTTTTTTCTTTTCCTATTTCTCTCTCTCTGTCTCAGCCACTATGTTTTCTCTCCTTCTTCTCTCCTCCTCCTCTTCATCTTCATTTCAGTCTCTTTTCCTATGCTTTCTAACCACTCCATCTTTTTTTATTTTTCTAAATTATTTCTTTACCTCTTCGTCTCCTTCCTTTTCTCCAATCTGTCCATACCTATTCGCTACCATTTTATGTTCCTCTTTCCTCACCTCTCTTCTTTCTTCTCTTTTCCCCCGTAGCTGCTGGATGGCGTGGGAACCAAGTGTGGGTGGCTTCTACGGCCCCACCGCACTAATGGTGCTTATCATCTGCATCTACTTCCTTGTCACGTACGTGCAGCTCAAGCGCCACCCAGAGCGCAAGTACGAGCTGAAGGCAATGACGGAGGAGCAGCAGCGGCTGGCCACGGCCGAGATGGGCCACCATTGCCACGAAACCCCGGCGGACGAGCCGGGCATCGAGGGCGTCCCCCCGCACCACCACCACCACCACCACCATCACCACCACCACCCGGGCTGCTCGGCCATCACGGCCTCCATGCTGGCCAATGAGCACTCATTTAAGGCCCAGCTCCGTGCCACCGCCTTCACCCTCTTCCTATTCCTGGCCACCTGGGCATTTGGCGCCCTGGCTGTCTCGCAGGGCCACTTCCTGGACATGATCTTCAGCTGCCTGTACGGCGCCTTCTCTGTCACGCTGGGCCTTTTCCTGCTTATCCAGCACTGTGCCAAGCGCGACGACGTCTGGCACCGGTGGTGGGCCTGCTGCCCGTCATCTAAGCCCAAGATGGATGTCAACGGAGAGGCGGCAGTGGCGGTCTCGTCCAGCATGCTGGCCAATGTCAACACGAACCAGGCAGGCCAGAACCACCAGAACCATAGTCACTCGCCCCATACCCAGATCCACTGCCACCTGGACTCACCGTGCCCGAGCAAGCCCCTGCTCTCTCCGCACCTTCACCCGTCGTCCAGCCACTGCAAGCTGAGCCCGCTGCCCGTGGGGCCTCCTGCCCAGAACCACACAGGCACTTGTTGCGCGGCGGCGCTCCATGGTTCGGCGGCTGTCTCGCCGCTCTTGGAGCGTTCCCCACGGCCGCAATCGCTGCCGGACGAGTTGCCGAGGCCGGCGCTGCCCCTGCAGAGCTGCCTCAAGGACAGGACTAAGTCGCGCTCGTTCAACCGGCCTCGCCCGTCACTACGCGACTACGCCTACCACATGGCCTCCACCAGTTTGGACGGCAGTGTGCACAGCGCCTCCGGCGTCTGCGGCGGTGGCTCACACCTGCTGGACAGCCCGCACAGTGCCGCTCACCTGGAACTTCACGCTGGGCCGCACCGCGACAGCCAGCTGAGCTGCCACAGCCCGCACCCCGACAACCAGCTACGCAGCTGCCGCAGTCCCAGCCCCAGCCCCCTGCTAGAGCCCCACCTGGGCGCCTGCCACCACGGAAGCCTGCACGAGGGCCTGGGCTCGTGCCACTCGTCCTGCCTGGACAGTCAGCTGGCGTGCCTGGACAGCGTCAGCCAGCAGACCACGCATATCTGCCACCGCCACGCCTGCTGTGCCAAAGCCGAACCGTTTGGCGGCGTGTGCTGTGCTGGAGCCGACCCTTTCGGCCCCCCCGCGGCCGCCTGCGAGCCCGACGAACTCGAAGAGCTGGGACCCCCATCGTCCTCGGCTGCATATGGGGGCCCCAAGATGGGTGACAATGACGAGGACGACGTGTCAGTAGCAGCGGCGACCCTGGTGCACATAGATTTGCCGCCACCCCGGGCTACTCTCTCCTGCCCGCAGGGGGTGGCCACGCTCGGTCGCAAGGGGACGCTCAGTCGCCGGGGCACGCTGAGCCGTAATGGCAGCCTCCACGAGGACTACATGTTCAGCTCAGACGCCACAGGAAACATAAGAACTGGGCCCTGGAAGAACGAAACCACTGTGTAGACACTCCAAACCCTGCCCTCACCCATCTACCACACTAACCCACTCCCACACTGCGTCCCTTCACCCCACCCTCACCCCTCTCCCACCCTCAGTCTTCTAGTCCTACTGAGGCTAGAGCTGAAACCCTTTCCTTCTCCCCTGCCCTGGTATGCGTACCAGCACGCCCATCCATCCGCCCAACACACCAGTCCTAAAAACCAAACTACTGTGTAGTCCCAGGGCTCTCAGCAAGACGTCTCTTGCCCCTCCTGAACTGAACTACTGTGTAGTCCGTTTTCGCTGTGATTCTCCTCTCTCTGTTTCATAGTGTTCAGTCTGTTATCCTCCTCTCATCTTTACTCTCACTCTATTCTCTATGCTTTCTGTGGGATCTTTCTTTGAGATCAGATGAAAATAACTACAGTATATGCCTTTGTACAATCCCTCTGGATTTTTTTTTATTTCTTTACAGCTTTTCATGTATGTTTAACATCATAAGGTTTTTGGTCTGTTTATACATAGTACATTTTTTTTTGTTTTGTTTTGATTTTTCAAAAGTCATTTGTTTGCAATCAAGAGGCAAACAGAATACATAAAAATGTCCATGTTTCATTTGTAATATTTTTATAGTCAAGTAAAAATGCAAAGTTTTTTTGTACAAGTGTGAATGTGTGAGCTGACCAGCGATGCATAGTGCAATCACTTTTGTGTGTGTGTGTGTGTGTGTGTGATGTTGAGATGTGTGTTAATTAGTGTGTGTAATTTTGTGTGTGAGTATATCCAAACGTGCATGTGTTGCAGTACATGCAAGTTTTTACCCATGTGTTCCCCACAAGACCTCCTTCAAGAACGATGTGAGACCTGCAGGATCCCTTTGTGAGAATCCCTCACTGTATAGTGGCGGTTAAGAAAAAAGCCTCATCCATCATCTATGTGTCATATGTCTGAGCAACATCCACAGCAATTATCACCACACCAGCACTAGTGAATATTTCGTGTTTTCACAATCAGAACAAGTAGTGAATTCTCTGCCATTTAACTGTGGGTGTGAAACAGGGTGTTGATATTGAGGAGACTTAGCACTTGCAAATACCTCAACATCTCAACATCTCTTTTGTGCTTACTGGTACACCTGATGCCTGGCTTTGGCATGTGTCTGTGTGGACTATTCTTTTTTTCAAGTCTACAGGCTTTCTTCTCTTAGACCTAAATTTGCTCCTTTCAGAAAGAAAAACAGACTCACACATACACACGCAAGCGCACATTCAAAGAAAAAAAATGTTGAAGCACTCCTGATGTTCCTGCTATTGTTGAAAGATGATTCTGGAGAAAGAGAATAAGCATGCATTACTTCATCTCCCAAAACACTGCAAATCTTCACCCCTTTCTCTTCACAAGCTATTCTAGGACACTGCCTCCTGAGATAGCATGCAGAATTACGTGTAGGACTATTTGTCTGTAGGTTCACTTGATGGATTGGCTGTTTGTTTGGTTTTGTCACATATTGGTGATTGATTTTCATAAATCTTTGTCAACCTTATATTTTTATCCCTTTCTCGCTCCTGTATTGCTGCAAATGGATTAAACTGAATATTTTGGGGTAAATTCTGGAAATGAAATCTTTTTGCGGACTTGACCCTTATCCTAAAAGTACAATAGCTGTTCCTTTTCATTACACGGGCTAGATTGGATCAGAGCAAACTGAAAAGAGTAAATGGCCAGTGATAAATAGAACATGACTATAACATGCAGTTTACTTTCATATGCGTCTTTTTTGTGAGGACATATATATGTTTTCTAGATCACCACTTCAATACAATCTGAGTTGCTCTAAAAAAAACCCTCATTTCAGTGAACTTATAAACACTCCTTTTTGAATTTGTTTTCTATGTACTTGTGATTGTGTGCTCAGGGATCATGTCAAACGTTTTCATTCACAAGTTAAGAGCATAGTGTTGCATACTGCAGTCTAAGATGTGTCGGTAGTTCACCTCTCACAATCAATTTGTTACATTTAAAGATTTGCTCCAAAGGTGAAGGAAAAATGTAGGCTGACTCAGACCAGCCTACAGTTCCATAATGCACCTGTATAAGCATCCCAAGGGCTCAGCTCTCAGCTAAGTTTAGAATTTTTCCAGCCGACATTGTCTCACACCAAAGGGGTTTCTTTGCTTGCCTCCCGAGAAGAGCCCTTGAAGAAGATGCTTTAAAAGGTTGTCCTTTAGGCTTGAAGCTTTATATGCAGTCATCCTTATCAGTGGAGTGACTTTAAGAGTGCTTGTGCAAGGCAAGAGACAAACTCAAGGGACTCCAGGGTTAAGGTTTTTTTCATTGAAATAATGCTATAGGCTCCTACATCACTCAGTGGCATGACTTGAGGTCTGTGCACTCAAAGGTGTTCTGCATCGCTGCATTCACCATTTGGATTTTTCATCATGTTCTATGAGATGATTGCTGTACCTCTCTGACCCCCCAACCTCTTTCCCAAAGGATGTGAACTGTGGGAAAGGGCTGACCTGTGATCAGTCTGGCAGTGACTTATTCCACTCTCTCTCTCTGCTCTCCTATTTATGTTTTTATTTATTTTGTTTACATTTACCACCATTTCCCGAATAAATGTATTTGACCACCATGCAGATATCTGTCCACTTTTCTGTACAATTATTGCAAAAAAGGTCATTTTTCTCATTTCAAATTTTCCCCAGGTCTATGGATTGATTCACGCCAGATTTCTCTTTTAACTGTTGCTTTTGCCTTCAATGAAAAAGAGTAATAGGCCATTTTTTCCATCAGGCAACATGCAAAGTACATACATTTAGAGACTGCAATTAGCCTAAATCTGTCATAGCAAGTCACTTGTGTTTTCTTTGGGTTCAAATTCCCAGATGCTTATACCCAAGGCGCCAAGACAGAAATGATTGTGCATGTAAAATGCTGCAATTACAATCATAAAACTAGATTAGTCGTCTGCACAAACCTCAAATTGTGTTGTCAATTTATATCCAACTTTGCACTAACATAGCACTTTAAATCCATCATAACACAGACATAGAAACAACTTTGTAAGCTACGTTAAACACAGCTTTTAGTTTGATGAAAAACATACACTATGTTTCCCAAGCTACAAATAAAATTCCAAATGATCTAACAACAGTGTTATTCAACAGTGTAATTCTACATTAGGCCTTTTACACAAAATGTTGTTTAAAAAATAGCACTACAAATTCACAAATGATTTTCTAGTCAGATATGTTCAGCAGTTAGAAATCTTATCATCAAAGAGGACTGCTAAGCACACATTTATGTAGGCCTACAAACACACACACACACACAACTACACATAACCTAAAACATAATACAGCACAACACCCAAAGCAAGTGTCTGTATTTTTCAGGCTTCTGTGCAGACTTGCTGACCCCTCCACCTAGACAGTACCCTCTGAAGGTCCTTGGCTACCCACTCATTTTCACTGTTGTCAATAGACCAGCCATAGCTGTATTTTTTTTTTCTTCTGTGAAAATATCTTGATGCAGCCCCAATCAAAAGAGGGAGGCTTGAATCTTGATGGTGGCCACGTCTCTACTCTTTCTTTCCCTCCCGATACACTGAAACAAATTCTTGGTTTAGCCCGGCCCACTCAGCAAGAAGCTTCAACAAGGACCTTCAACTATATCTTTTCGCTAATCACTCATATGTTTTGTCGATGTAAGGCTAATCTTATCCATAACACTGTCTTATAACGGATGCACAGAGTACACACTGCAGGGGCATTTCCATGCAAGCAAGTGTAAATGCATTAATAATAATGTGCACATGGTGGAAGGTGTATGTGCATGCAGGAACGCCCGGACGGGAGTGTGCACATTGTGCGAGTGCAGGTTTGGTATTTAAATGAGAGTGTGTTGCTTATGCATGTGTTTGTAAATATGTACGAAGGGTTGTTGGTTGTTTTTTTGTGTGTGTATGTGTGTGTGTATGTGTATGTGTGGTTGGGGAAGTGGGGCCGGGGTGGGGGGTGGGTGGGTGCTACCGTCGTTGTCGTTGCTGGGCTCCAGGGCTGCCAGGCTCGGGCCGATTGTTTATTCATCAGCCCCCCTCTCTGCGCAGCTGATCCCTTTGTCAAGGACTCTGACATCAACTGCCGCCATGCTGCAGGAAGCAGGGGAGTGGGAGTGATGAGGAGGAGCAGGAGAGATTAGGAGACAGAGAGTGAGAGAAGGGGGGGTGGGGGGTTGGACAGAGAATATAGAATATAGAAATGGAGCAGGAAGGGAGTGGGTGTGTGGTGTATGTGTAGGGGGAAGGGAGGGAAAGAGAGAGTAAGAGAAAAGAGGGGGCGAAGAGAGAGAGAGAGAGTGACTGATGGAGGACAGATTTGTCAGGTAAAAATTTAGCCTCAGCTTTTGACTCAGTGCTCTGTGTGATGTTTCACCTCAGCACCAGGAAGTAGGGGCCAGGCAGGGCTAGTGGAGGCTGGACTTTTGACGCAGTGTTAAACGGGGACACACTTTTAACCAGGAATTGACACACCTTTTCAGGTGGACACACACACACACACACACACACACGTCTGTCTAGGCAGTATTAAATGAGACTCGACAGGGAACAGAAACGAGCACAGCTCAAATCAAGGGCGAGAGGAGATGGGAGACCCCAGTGATTGAAGCGGAGACAGCAAAATCCACTTTCGCAACAGAAGCGACTCAAAGGCTGGGTGGGTGTAAACGGAGGCAGAGAGAGTGAGAGACGGAACGAGAGCAGAGGAGAAATAGAGACAGATGAGAGCAAAAAGAGGCAGAAGTAGAAATGTATAATATAACAGTGTGTGGAAGACGCCACGAGAGCAGAGAGAAAAAAGTGTAAGCGATGAGGAGCAGAGATAGTAAGACAAGAGGAGATGGGAGAAGAGAGGGAATGAAAGGAGCAGAGCAGGGATTACAAGGGAGAGAGAGAGACAGAGAGAGAGAGAGAGAGAGAGAGAGAGAGAGGAGGACGAACGTTACACTCTAAAAAATACTGGGTTATTTTTGCACCCAATTACTGGGTTGTCACAGTTTAACTATTTATTGGGTTATATTAACCCAAATTGGGTTAGCACTCTAAAAAATATTGGGTTATTCTGCACCCAATTACTGGGTTGTTGCAGTTTGACTATTTATTGGGTTGTATTAACCCAAGTTGGGTTATTTTCAACTACCAGTAGCCCAAGTACTGGGTTAACACAACTGCACTGGGTCATACTACTTTAACGCACCCACTCAATACAATACACAAAATACTGGGTTATTTTACTAACCCAATAACTGGGTTGATATAGTTTAACCAGAGACGGTTGATGAAGTTCTAAAAGACCTTTGGTTTAACCCATTGCTGTAAAATAACGGCAGATTTCAACAGCATTCGACTGGTTTTCCTGAGTACAGACAAATACTGTCAACACACGGTATTACTTTGAGGCATTATAGGCCGGTTGAGCATAAACAGCAACTAACGTAAAATAACGTTGGCCGTCATTCACAACTCTCAGAAAATTCTGAAGAGACATGGCGGAAAGTAGCGCTGGAAATGTGGCTGCTTCGCGTCTACAAATGTAAGTATTTCATTCGTAATTGTCATATTGAATCGGAGCATGATGTAGTAATATATTTAATATATGTGTGGCATAGTTTGACTCATTAACTCGATCAAGTAATTGAAATAATTTCAGTACGGTTAGCACCTTAGCAGGTGAATTTACCATTGCAGCTTAGCTTACTTGCTAGCTGGATATAGCCACTGACTCGGCCGTTAACTTGATATATGCAGGCTACTATGACTATTTTTTAGCAATCTCCCTTGCATCTGTTTTCTGAGAGTTCATTAATGTCAAATAACCCACGTTATATAAAACTATTAAACCGCCTGTCATTTCATTGTGCAGCCAAATTCTTCTAGCTATTCTATTCAGCATTATTTATTTAGTCAGGTGTGGGAATGCTAGATAAATGAAAAGGTGACATTATGTTCAAGATGTAGGAAATCTAGCAGATTTTCTTTTTTTTACGCAGAAAAATTGTTCCACTCCGATTTGAGAACGTGACTGTCAGTGCTCTGTCAACTCAACTACAAGCTCAAGTGCAGTTTCATTACATTACATCAAACCAGATTCTACCAGACCATTTCTGAGCAATTTTTAGTGTTTGGTAAGACAATTATACTTTTGCTTTGGGGTGTGGTAGCCTTATTAGTGATATGCACCGTTGTTAAATTTATTTCTGTTATATTTAAGGTATACGTTTAGAGGAGTTTTTTTTTTTTTTTAAGAAAGCACTGTGCTCCATTCCAACCGTCCAGCGCGACAGCCATGTGTCCCCACATCAACACATCAATCGTTGACCATCCTGGTGCTGTGGAACACTTAACAAGGTAAAATTAGTTTCTTATAATGATGTTCTAGCCAATTTTATAGTTTTACCTCGAATTTGTTGAATATTGGCGATATTTGCTAAATAAATGTTACTCCAAATCTTTGCTAATGTTAGCCCATGCGGCAGAACAGTCATTGCTTAGCTTAGTATTGCAAGTTACAATCTGGCTAACTTTAGCAAAGTATCTGCACATTTTTGTTCAATCATTTTTTGCCATGGAAATGAATGAATAATTGCTGGGAAAGTTAACATGTCTCAAACTTTTCTAGTATGTTTTATGTTATGTTGAGTAGCAGTCATCTTCCATTGTCAATTTCTAGGCACGGTGCTTTTGACTTTGCAGTGGGACAATTTATTATTATCCAAGATCTATGTTACAAAAATACTGAATGAAGTTATATATATTGACTTAGCTTTTAGTAGTCTTTTAGGTGCTCTTTTTTGGAAAAGTATTTTTAGAGAGATTTGTATTTTACAGAAACATTTGATGTTTGTCAGTAGGATAACCATGATAATTTGGAGATAAATATGTTCTGGCGGTTTATTTATTTATTTATTTATTTATTTTGCAGAATATTTCAGCATGAATCGGCATGAGGTTATCTACATTCACATTCAATGCTGAATGAGATGTCAGATTCACAGCAAGACAGGTGCATAATATTTTTACATTCAACATCTGCTAGGACATTGTTTCATTGTACCTCTGAATGGCATTACGTTGAGTAAAATGTTGAATTGAGTTAAAACAAAAAAGCTGGACTTTGAAATGGACTGCATTTATATATAGCACTTTTCAACTCTTAAGCACTCAAAGCGCTTTACAATGTTTGCCTCACTTTAACCCATTCACATTGTATGCACTCACACACCAGTGGCAGAGGCTGCCATGCAAGCTGTCCTTTGTGTCTTTGTGATCAACCTAACCCTTAGATTTTTTTATCCATAACCTACTCTTCGGAGAAACTGATATTTATGTCAAATAATTTTCTTTCTTAACAGGGTCCAAGGACTATATTGGCCTGAGGGTTCTGCCTAGCCTGATGCCCCCTGCACTCTTCAGGGTGGACCAAAAGACTGTAAGGACTACAATATCTGAGGCCATGAAGGTCTTCATCAATCTTAAGCCTGTGAGTATTCCTAGACTCTCACAGCCTTTTACACTACCAGTCAAAAGTTTAAGGTCACTTGGAATTATGAATGTGTTGTCCAAACTTTGCTCCCATTTATAAAAAAAAAAAAAAATCTTTTGCTGGAATAAGATGTCTTCAAATGTCTTCTGTACAAAAATGAAAAGATGGAAGAAGTCTTCTTAATGTCAACAAAGGCATGGTTTAAAAATGTGTTGCACATGATTCGACCAAATTAATCGTGCAAAACAACAACCCAATACACATCTACAAACTATGCTAACAAAATTTAAAGATTATTCATACACATGCATAGTTTCAGATCATACACAATTCACAATTTTAAATGATTCATTATTTATCCAACAAAAATTGAATGTTATGTTTTACTATGTTTCCTGTTGAAAAAGAAAATTCTCCAATTCTCCATGAAAGACAAGTACATCCAATTGACCATCAACTTTTGAACCTTTTGAAGAGTATGTCTAGTGATTATAAAAGTTTTATAAAAGTTATCGTCATTGCTATTCAAGTACTTTATTTGTGGTATATTATTATTGGCAGGTCAGAAGAAAACTGCAGCAGAGCAGACCAGGCCTACCCTTACACCCTTTTTCTGGGAAGTGAGGACTTATGGGGTGGCCAGGCCCTGGAACATGACAGTGTTGTCCAAGCTGTGGATGTGTGTTTTCAAAGGTTTCTATGTGTTTGATGTCAATCTTCCAAGGGAGGGCTCTTCTACTTGGCAGTTTTTCTATGTGGCTGTCTATAGAATGGGAGGGTCATGTGGCTCCATGCTTTTCTTTATTGGAAACACTTGTGCAATATGTGAAGTTTTTCTATAGCTCACTGTAAATTGTTAACCTCTTAAGGCACACCCCTATTCTTCCTTTTTTTCAAAACAATGGCATACCCAAATTGAAAGCTTCCCATATATGGGCGGGTGTGCCTTAGGAGAAAATGAATTATTTTAATAATTGTTGCTTGTTATTGTTATGCGTAGCTGATCCAATATTTTGAAATGAGGTAGGGGTAAATTGCCTTCAGTTGTATGATACAATTATTTTTAAACAAGGGTTTGGTTGGTGTACTATTGCAACTATTAATTAAAATAAATTATGTGAATGAACTGTATGTATTGTCTTATTATTATTATTAGTAGTAGTAGTAGTAGTAGTAGTAGTAATAATAAATATATCTTATATTTAAGAATAACTAAATCATTGGGTAAAATGTCAACATAAGTATTGGGTTAGTGGTCCTGACCCAGTAATGAGTTGGGTTAACCCAACACTTGTGTCAGAATGACCCATATTTGGGTTGGCCAAGTAACCCAAATATTGGGTAAAAATTCCAACCCAATTCAAATGGTCAATTTAACCCAGCATGTGTTCTGTCCACTATTGACCCAGGGATTGGGTTGGGAATAACCCAATTTGGGTTGTTTTTGACCCAGCATTTTTTAGAGTGTAGTGTTTGCTGCTGTCGGTTAAATATTCCATGGAGATGAGTGCCTTCAGATCTCATCGCGTCATCTCATCCCATCGCATTCTCCTGCCCTTGCCCTCTTCTGGAAATGGCTCTAATTCACAGGGCCCAGAGAGGGCTGGCAGCAACGCAGACGCTCAGTTTAGTCTCTTTAATAAAGGGGAGAACTGGAGCACAGTTGCATTGTAAAATGAATTCACATTTTCGGAGTTTATACCAGCAGCAAACATTTTCAGACCATAAGCAAGTTTCCATGCCTGGAAAAGGCGGCATATGAATGGACATTTATTGAATACTTCAACTGTTTTTAAATGGAAAACACAACAGCCACGAGGAAAACTATTTCCGATCCTTGTAAAAATCATCGGTGGGAGAGGATAACTGTTATCATCACATTAACATACTCTATGGCTACTCGATTGCCAGCTCATGTAATTGCCTTTCAGTTCATTATCATGTCAAGGTTGAACTCACCCACTCAAACATATTGTCATGTTCTGTTTGTAGACTGGGTATTGTGCTTCTCTGCTAATGTGTGTGAGGGATTTGCGCTGGCTGAGGCTGAATCCTGGCTCCCCAGACGTCGGGAGAGTGGGAAATCTTGGAAATACAACCGCATTTAGACCGTTCAGACATGAGATTTGCTGGAACGCCTCGCTCAGCTCTGTCCAAATGTTATTTCTCTGTGACCTTCACACTCCGCCTCAACGGTCTGTTGGCCTGTTGTGCCAAGGCATGTATTGTGTGGTACAGTAGACACAGATGTCAAATGATATTCTATGCACACTTCTTTTCAATTCCTATACTGTATTTGATTTATTTTGTTTTCAATTTAGTCACTCCTACAACAGGCCTTAAAAAATGTGGATGCTCTACATAACATTACTATTTGGTGGTATGCTATTGGTATACACTCAGAGCTCAAAAATCTATCTGTTTGTTGTGAAAAGAGGGAGAAATGTCAGGCAGAAAATCTGTTCTCTGTTCAAGGTCTTGGCTGTATGAATCAAACTTAGCTGCAACAAAGTTTAAGGCTTGTCAATCAATCTGGAAAAGCCAAGAATGGAGTCTGTATGCTGCCCTTATACAGTGGTCTTCAACACAAAACTATGTATACAGAGACTTCTTGTGACCAAACCCCTCCCTTCTGGTGTCGACTTTTTTCATATGCAAGGAATTCCAAATGGTGAGAATAACCTTTCAGAATTCATTTCTAGATCCTTCCATCTCACTCCGCATGCTGTCAGATCTTCGCCCTTCTACTTGTCTTTCTTCTGTGGATCAGTCCCATCTGAACACATATGAAGATGGCAAAGAAATACAAAGAAGATGGCAAAGAGGAGTTGACTCCACCTATGGTTCTACTGTGATTGATTTAGATCTTATGACCCCAATCTCTTTGGGTCTTTACTGAGTACAAGTTGGATGGGCTTGTTTATGTGACCTGACCTGGCTTATTTGCAGTGTATGCAGAGCAACTGTGGACAGACGACAAAACATCAAATGTCAGTTGGCAGAAGCTATTAGGGAGGGAGCAAAAGAAAAGAGGAAGGAAAGGAGTGCAGCAATGGGAGGGTGGGAGGAGGAGAGAGAATGTAAAGCAGGGAAACTGAGAGACAACGGGGTGAGCAGATGACTCGTGCATTCAACTGATGATTGCCGCACATTTGAAAGTGACTTGTTTTCATTCAAAATGCAAATTGTCTTTAAAAAAAAAGAAAGCATTGTGACATTCTTTTCTGCTCTGTGTTTGAAATGTCATGGTCATTATTTACTATATATACGGGTCCTTTGAGACTTTAGTCAGGAGGCCTTCATGTGGATAACTTAAATTAACCACTTAAACTTCACACACACAAAACATACATCACTGTGGCCATAACCACCATTTAATAAGAGCTATGCCATGGGTGGAAACTGACTGGTATCATTATTATTGTTAAGAAATAAAGATGGATATGAATAATAATGGAGCACACATTTCTCTTCAAATGCTTGCTCAACATTCACTTAATGAACGAATGACTGCTAATATCTCTGATAATAATGGAAGTATAGTGAGCAATAGGTTGTTGTCAGGAAGGAAAGATAAATAAATAGCAGAGACTCATGTCATGATTTCTTTGTATGACTCATTTCATTTCATTGTATGACTCATGTATAAAACATTATTTAGTCTGGCTGCAGCCATTTTAGGTTTGAATAATTGTTGTGACTCCCATTATTTGCAATTTCCATTTACTATGCAATAGCGTGGCCCTCCACGCATGTCCCACAAAGAAGATACCACTCCACATCCCCAGACTTCTCTCTCTCATGGAGTCCGGTTATATTTCCCCCATTGCTGTATGTTAACGCTTCAATTCTCATCGAAAAAGGCAACCCCCAACCCCAGACACACAACACCCAACCTACTCTCCTCTCCCCCCTAGGCCACTCAATGGCCTGAACCACATCAGTGGCGGGAAGTCACAAGCAGTCCAAAGACAGCTCTAGTACAAGTCTGACCTATTTAAATGCAGCACGTTTCCCGCAGAACTGTCTACTACTTGCTCAATTCCAGTCTCGGACCTGCTTCCCAGACCGCACCACACAGTGTCGCTCTGGCCCGACCAAAGTGGGCGCCTGACTGAAACAGATCTGTCAGCCACGTTACTAAATTAAACCATTGTATGCCCCCCCCCCCCCCCAACTCACAGGGATATATATGTCCTCCTGCAGTGACGTGGGTCTACTAGGTTGATTCTATGGTGTGGCACTAAACTGTATGCTAGAAGTGTTTAATACATTTGAGTACATTAATAAACAGAACTGTGAACCATCATCAATATACAATGAATTAGATTGTGATGATTTTGTAGTCTCATCAGTCTTATTAAGTATTATGATACAAATGTACAAACACATACCAAAATACACAGCACTGACTCTCCTAGGCCTAGTTAAATGACTTTGGAACTTTTAGAATAAAGGGCATTTCACTGGATGGAGGCAAATTGCTAAGCATCCAAACAGAGTACACACGACGTCAATGCAGAAATGGAAGGAAGTAGTGGAGAATTAAAGTGCCAAATGACCATAACAGTATAGCATCAGTGTGCTGGGTGTACATGAATATGATTAGTATTCAAAATCTGAACATTAGTATTCAATTTTAACACATGCAGCTTTTCTTATCTCCTATTCTAAATGGGACAAAGATATAGCCACAGTGGTACGTTGCAGCCATTACCATGGATCCAAGAATGCCTACTTGTTATCAATGTTGTGCTGCCATCTAAAGAATAAATGTGGAAGTACATTCTGTATTTTCCTGCTACTTTGAACACAATCCTCACAATTAATTTATTTATAAATTAAAATAATTAATTAATAATCCTTTATCTATAACTAAATTACTGCATGTTTATGTTTTAAAAAGCTTTTTCAAAATGGGGTGTAAACAAAAAGTGCACCAAAAACTGACACATCACTTCAAAGTATATTTACATTTAATCAGGGGAGAACTGCAAGAGGAGGTACTACAGTACAATAGTGTCAACCTGGTGCATCACATTTTAGGCACTTTGTTTACAAAAATAAACTCGTTTTCTCAGACCACAATGAATGTCAACAACCTTACATGAAATAATACAGTTGTAAATTTGGTTTCTCTGGATGCCAAGTGCAGATCTGACGAAGTTTAATGGGTTTTAACCTGGGAGTTATGATCATATTTGCAAGGTAAGCAGGCTACAGTACAACAACGGTCAGTTACAGTGATTGTCTTAGGGAAGGGAGAAGACTTATAGGAAGGGCACACACACAGTAGAAATAAGTGAAAGATGTGGGGAAAATGCACTGTGAATTATGTCAACCTTATGAATCCCAGGAAATATATTAAACATACAGCATAAATAAAAACAACAACTTATCAAAACAGTGACTTGCCAACAAGCTGTGTATGGCGGTATTCTCTCCTCAGCCCATAACAATTTAACTGCATGACCACTGTAAATCATTTGCGATACTTGCTGAGTAAAAAACAGCAGATCTGCCCAAGCAATCAGTGGGATCATTGGTAAATGTTTTAAAATTTCACATTAATGTTTAAGCACCAAGACCTCCAAAATCCTTCCAATTTTGAGCAAACTAATGCACCTTCAAATGTATCTAAATGTACATAGTGATAGATATCTTTTCAAGGAGAAACAATTGTGACCAGGGGCCTAGTGCACAAAACTAGGATGAGGGATTAAGCCGGGATATCTTGGTTATCCTGGCTGATTTAACCAATCATGTGTCAGTATAGCCAAGATATCCTGGCTTAATCCCTTATCCTAGTTTTGTGCAATAGGCCCCAGGTATGAAATGGCAAACAACACAAACCAACTGAAATACATACATTAAAAAAGTAATGGTTATATGTGTTCTTATTCCAAAAGTCACTTTTTGTGAGTTAATAGCAAGTTAGATGTGACAAGATAACTGCTGTGTTTAAGTAAATCTGTGGATGCTTTGTAAAAGAAAACACACACAAACTGAACATGGGATTTCTTCATCAATGAAAGCACCTTAATGTTGGCGTGTACTATTAGGAAAATATTGTATATCCTGAGAAAGCCCACACACACACTTACAAACGTACAGTCAAAAGTTGCACATAAATGAAGGAAGCACCACAAAAATGAGCACTGGGGAATTTAAAATGGCAGGAAATTAGTAACAAGTTATGGATCTACAGGGACGTCAAGTTTTTTTTTTGTTAAAACAAAGCCACCTTATAAAGGCAGACCACTCATATAATCTATTTAAAGGTTAAACAGTTTCATACATGGACATCCAGGCCAGCTTGAATGGTTTTGTGGTACACGAGGCACTGAGACATGACAATAATGTTAGTGTTTGGTGGGCCCTTGTGAGGTTTGTTGGACAATGTGCATCTGAGAACATTCTCTTAAAAGTTACTCAACTGTTAGCTCCTCTTGCAACAACAAGAAAATTGGGAAAAGAGCAATAGCTATCAATACATTTCCCAAAGAAGTGAAAGAATAGATGTGACTTTAAAAGCAAACAAACAAGAAGAGAATGCTAAAATTGTGTATTGCTACTTTTATAGGACACTGGGCCCATATGAAGGTTCAGTTTAGAACAGATGCATGGCACCAAAAATAATTTTTTAATGACCTTCAAAATATATATCCAAATACAGTGTAAAATTTGAAGATTTTTCTGGGCTCAACTGTTTACAACTAAATGTTTCCACAGGAAAGCGTTTTATTTCTTAGTCATTTCCTCCCCATACTGCAAGACAAATAAGCAATAAAATTATACTCTTATGGTTGTTTAAAATATAGAGGGCAAAAGATGGGACAAACAAATTATATACAGCACTTTAAAAGTTCAGGTTATCTCTATACCTCATGTCAACATTGTGTGGGCAATGATCAATTAAAACCATAGAAAATACAATTAATTGTATGTGTTCTCAAAGCAGTTAAAGGAAGATACACAAACTGGATCATTCAGAGATGATGGAATCACCTGAGTAATTTGTGAATAGTCTGCATTAAAATGACAGACAGCACCCTCTCTTTATACCAGTGATCTCTAGGTTTGCGCACTGTTAACAAACAGTGTGTCCAGTTTTCACAGTTCACATCTGTACAAACAGAAATTTTTAAAATTTAAATATACAAGGGATTATATACAAATAAATGAGATTTGGGTACCACACTCTTTTTTCTATGCCAATGTCAATAAATGCTTAAGGATGGAGAATTACAGATTAAAAACAAGAAGTTATCTGTCTGTATGAAACAAAAAACAAAAAAAAAAAAAACTTGTTCATTTTTTTTCTTGTCTTAAAGAAGGACGGCATTTTTTTCAATCAACATAATCCATTTTTAAAAAGTGTATTCCAATCTCTGGTTGCCTCCATTAGATGTCGTTGACCATGACCTATCCAGTCCTCTTGGTTGTTAAATATTCTTCCACAGAACCAACAGGAAAAAGTGGACGGTTGCTCGGCGGAGCCATTGGGTGATGACTTCCTCACCACCTCATATCGGTTTCTGCTCATCTTTTTCAACTTCAGTTTCAGAATGAATCTCTCTCGAACTGTGCTCCCAAACAACCTAGCCCTTGCACTGCCATGTGGCATGGTGGACTTGGGTGGACTAGGCCCTGGCTGCAGGACGCCGGAGAGGCTAACCTCAGAGAGGGCTTGAACAGTTCTTTGGGAGAGCGCAACCTTGAGGACATCCCCTTTAAATCTGTTCACAGACCTCATGATGCTCACTACTTCAGGGATGTCTGCATCCGGGTGGTTGAGCACCACTACAGGTTGGTTCTGTCGTGGAACCTTAATATGCTGAAATGCACTAAATGGAGAGAGTCTGAGAGTCCTTTCAACATCCTTGGGCACTGGAGTCCATTCTGCTGGCTCATCCCTTTCTGACCTACTGGAGAGCCTCCTTGCTTTAGATGAGGTCTCTACCATGTCATCAAACAGGGCCTTCCTCCGCCTCTTTCTTTGGCTCATGCGGATTTGATTCAGAGGGTGGTGTGATTTTCTGTGAGGCATCACACCATCCTCTGGCAAAGTGCTGGGCAACTGTGTTGATGTGTCTTGTTGGAGATTGGAGCCATGCGGAAGGTTTGAAGCTTTCAGCCCAGATGATAAATTAACTATTGACTTGTTTGAAGACATCAGAAAACACGGAGACTGAAGTGCTCCTCCTGTTGCCAGATAGATGGGCTTTTTGCCTAAAGAGCCAGGAACATTGGAGAGAAACCTGGTGCCATTGGGGCCTCTGACAATCTTAAGGAACACTCTACTAGTCCTTCCACTTTCATTAGACTGTGCGGTTGAGCTGGCAGTTTTCCCCTCTACGTTGTTAAGCAGTATTCCTGATTTGGCAGGTGAGATGTACCTGACCAGGTAAGCTTGTCGTCCTGTTTGGAGGGGACTAGTTTTGTCTACTGATTTCACAGGCATAGCCAAGACTGAGTGGGATGACTGCTGGGTCTGCAAATTTGAACCTGTTGAGTCAACACTAGAACTTCCATTGACTGGGCTTATGGGGAGTGGCCTTTGGAGTAAATAACACGTTGGTGCTCTATTTGTCGTCTGTTCCCCAGTGGGAGACTTAACAGCACTGGACAGCAGGATAGGACTTTTTAAAGATGCAGAGTTGACAAGGTAATGCCCTCCACTGCTGCTGGTTCCCAGCTGAACGGGTGACAAATGTGTAGGTCCTTTGTCCCCACCACTGGAGGTCTGACCTCCAATGCCTAGTCTGCCACCACTTAAAGTTAATGCAAGACCGGTTGTTTTACTTGACCTTTCAATTCCAGGCTGGACGTAGGAGACATTAATTTTAGATGCAGATGACTTAGTGATGAGTTTGAAGCCAGGCGCACTTTTAAGCTGAACAGGAACGGCATACTGGTTGTCTGGAGTCTGAAGAAACATTTGCTGTTTACCCTCTGGTGTCTGAAGGATTTTTAGTGTGGTTTTTGTGGGTCTCACAGAATCATAGGCTACAGTTGAGGATCCCATTCTTTCTTTTTCAAGCTGGTGGTTTATTATAGCATCTGAGTGCTTTTCAAGTATTCTGCCCAAGACTGCTACATCATTTTTGATTCCTTGTCCCCTCTGCCCAACAGTTATGGAATCCTCCTCAACTTTATTTGACACAGATGGGGTAGTCTGCACACTAGGTTGTTTTTCCGCCGAGTTGGATGGTTCATCAACTGCAGCAATGCATTCATCCACCTCTATATCACTGTCAGACACTCTCTCAAGTGTACCTATACTATTGTTGCAAAGGTCACCCTCATCTGTACTCAGTGTCTTACTCATGTGAAATTCCTCCTCTTCACAGTGGCTTCTATGAGGAGGGGAAGCATCTAGCGTCAAGCTCCAGTCAGCCGAAAGCTTGACATCACTGCAGTCATCTTCATCAACTTCCTCACGTTCATTATACTGCCCTCTGCCCTGCTCATCTGATAGAAGTGTTGCTGGAAAACAGCCTGACGTCTCTTTTGAGTAGTTGTGGAAACTGAAGACTTCCTGATTTGGAGAATGCGTTGCAGAGTTTAACACATCACTCTTATCAACGGTGTCAGTTTCTGGAACTGTATGATAACCAGATTTGTCGCAAAATAATTCTGAGACCTTTGTACCACAAGGTGATCGATTTGGGGATTGGTCTTCTCTGACAAAATGGTGTTCTTGAGAATTACAGGAATTTTTAGTTCTGGATTTAATTGAAGCTTTATTGTTGCCTTCACGGGACTCACTATTGGTGGCTTTAGCACAAGAGAGGGGGGGCTCTGAATCGCTATTATCAGGTTGTTGTTCAGAAATGGGCAGACTGTTTGTATTAATCTTCTGAGATTCATCTAGATCAGTGTGTGCACTGCAAGATGAGAATGTCTTCGAAGAGGCTGCTTCAACTACTTCATCAGGAAGGGAATTTGAGTCAGACGTAGGTCTTGGTGAACTTTTGAACATTAGTGATAATGGTACAGCATCAATAACAGGACTTTCATCATTTTCCTTACTGAACACAATTCCATCCTTTGCAGAAGCCGAGAGAGAATCTGGCTCTTCTGATCTACTTGATGGTTCAATCTCAGCTGCATATGCATTTGTGGCTGTGAGTACTTCCAAGGTAGATTGCAAGGCCGTATTTTTTTTAGTAAGGAGATCAGGAATTTTGTTCTCCTTCACACTACAATCTGCATCTCTGGGTTCCTTCACATCATGTGCAGCCTGAGACAGAACTGACTCTCTGTTTGGGGCTGTCTGTGAAGTTCTGTCTTTCTCACATGAATTGCTAGGTGTGGCCACATCAATCTTTAAATGCTTGACATTATGGACACCCAATTCTGAAGGCATGACTTTCTCCATAGAGGACTCTGAAGACTGAATGCAAAGTGAACTTGAATCTGTGCCATTGTCCTCAGTTGCTAAGTTCATATCCACACTTGGAAGTGATGATGTGCCATTATTCTCAGGTGAATCAGAGATTCTTTCTTGATTTCTAACTGTATCTGGAGATGTGACCTCAAAAGAGTTCTTAGTTGCACCACTGTCTTGTCCAGGCAAGACCTTGTCCTCAACTGAATTTGAAGTACCATCCCTAACCTCTGCTATGTCAGGGAGTAGTGTATTATCCTCTATTAACTTTAAAGATCTGCAGTCATCTCCAACTATTTCAGAAGTTCTAGACTCAACTGAATGAAATCTGTCAGTCTCTTCACCGGACTCTGATAAAGAGGACTTATCACAAGAATCTGAGGATTTGGTTTTGAGAACAAAATGTGGAGCTGTAGCTGAAACCTCAATAAAACCAGAGTGAGTTTCCCTAGCCTCTTTTGAGTTTGATGAAGTGGCTTTATCCTCAGTTGAAACTCCTATTTTGTCCTTTTCATTAGCTGAATCAGAGATCATGGCCTTATCCTCAGCTGAATCTGAAGGCTCTTTCTCAGGCACCATTAAATCTGAAGATACTGCCTCACTATTAGGGGATGTGAGCTCATTATCAGTAGAATGTGAATCTGCATTACTGTCTGCCTCAAGGCTTGTGCCCTGACACTGAACTACATCCGACTGTGTTGCGTCTGTTTTTGAATCAGTGTCTACAACCGAGTCTTTGAAAGATTTTGCTGGACAGACGTCATTTTCTGCTGAATGGGGGGCCATGGTCATATTATCAGATAAATCTGAATACATGTCTTTTACTGAATCAGATGGCATAATTGTAGCTGTAAAGGAATGTGATTTTAAAGGGGAGTTTCTTCCGGTCACTGAATCTAAAATTATAGCTTTATTCAAAGTGGAATGTGCAGTCTGGGGTTGGTTCTCATCGGAATCTGAAGGGCTGTTCAAGTGTGTGGAGTCTATACTGGACTTTAAGGGGTCAGCAGAAGAGAAATTATTTTCAGAATGAATCTCACCATTTGACTGGTGCACAGTAGTTTCTGACTCTTTGGTCATGGAAGAAGCAGCACTTTCACACTGAGAGAAGGGCAAATAAGGGACATCTTCTAAACAGTTCTCATGCAGCGAAGTGCATTTTTGTCTGCCAAATCTCCTTGATTGCTCTACATCTCCAACACTCTCAACTTCCATTGGCAACTCATCATCCATGTCATTAACCACATCAGTAACCTTCATTGGCTTGGCAAGGGCATTTGTCTCTCCCGCTGTGCTAGATTCCATGGAATCTGGCCTGAGAAGAGAACCAAGTGGTGAAGACATGACAGAACAAGAGGAATTGTATGATTTTTCTCCATCATCAGAAGAATATTTAGGTTCATTAGTTGTGCCATCAGTAGACTGAGAGTCCAATTCTTTTTCATCTGATGCTCCCTCAGAGGAGGGTTCTTGCTTTGTTGGTATGACTTTAAGAACTAAATGTTTCTTACCATCTACCATTTTGAAACCCATAACTTTTGTGGTGCAATTTGGGGGAATGGATATTTTATTTTTGACCATGAGAACAGTTAATCCATTGCTATTATTGGGATTGAGAAGACCTGAGCCATGACTACTGTCCATCTCTGGTGGCTTGGGCTGTGGGGTAGCTGGTGAGGATGGATATGAGCATTGAGGTTCTGTTTTGACAGCACTTTTCATCCACAAACTATTCTCCTTTTTAACTCTAACGGCCCTTTCGAGAAACTGCTGGGTTTCTTCCAAAGTTTTCTCAGGATTGTATAGTCTCCCATTTTGATCCAAAAGGCCCACACCAGGAAGTGTATTAAGCTTTGACATCCACTGGGGTTCTCTGGATCCTCCGGCAACAGGACCTTTCTTTAGCAGAAGCTTGAGCCCTGGAGGGGAAGTCATACATGGGTTCTCCTCCATCATTTTCCACCTGCTTTTCCGGTCATTCTCCTCACAATGGGCTGTGGCCATGTGCTTTGTAAGGTAGTCTTTCCGTGCGGCCCCATAACCGCAAAAGTGACAAGTAAAGGGAAAGGTTGCAGAGTGGACTAAAAGATGCCTCTGGAGTTCCCTTCGTGAAGGACTAACATACATACATTTAACACATTTGTGCCTTCCCTCATTATGATAGTGTATGTGCTGCACAAACGTTCCTGCATCTCTTGTGGAAAATTCACATTTCTCACATCGAAAGTGGCCATTTTGGCTGTGACACATAATATAGTGTCTAGTAAGCAGGAGTAAGGAGTACTGCACACCATCATTACAGATCTCACATGTGACCTGAGGGTTCCGGTGGCCAATGCGATGGCGCTGAAGGGAGGAGAACTCATTGGTGACAAAACTGCACAAGTCGCAAGGATAGGTTGGGAGAGTGCCCTTGTGAGATCCCTGAAAATGCTTTAGCAAGTCATTGGGGCTGTAAGTTGTGTCACCTTTGCATTCAGAACAGCAGAAGCTGAGTATTTTCCCAGAGAAAACGGCCCCCTGCTGCATCTTACAAGGTGATTTCTTTGAGGCCTTTCTGGCTGTTTGCAAGTTATCAGTACCTGCCTCTTCAGCAGATGCATCATCTTGACCATCCTGGTTAATGCACAGGCCATCATGAAACTCCTCAGAGGGCTCTTTTGTAGAAAGCTCTCTGTAGTCTTTCAAGGGTTTTGCATCTTGTGTTGTCTCTTTGCTGCTCTCCTCTTTCTCTGGTGGATCATCTGGCATTGTCACATCGGTCTCCATGTTTCAACTCACAGACTCCTGCAAAAACAGAAACACACACACACACACACACACACACACACACACATTGACTAAACAGACAACCCTAAATAATGACTAATACCAATAATAACAATAAAGTTACAAACAGACAATGATGCACTTTGTAGTAAAAAAAAATAATTGACAGAGACTTATCCTAAAACAAAACAAACAAACAAAACACTTTTTATATCTTACCTATAAATAGAATTTAGTCTATGACATGTGTTCTTGAGGAAGTATCTTCTAGAGTCTCACTTAACTGTTCAGCTAAAAAGACAAAAAACACACAAAAGGTTAGCAATAAATGACAAATTTCTGTGGGCAGACCCTTAACCCATATAAAACTCCCATCATTACTTTTGAATACATTCTGATAAAAAAAAATAAAACACACACTCTTGACTCTAGCCTTCCACCTTTGATGAATTATAAAACGATATAAGGAAAACAAGACTGACAAATCTTAATGACTTCAATTGTTATGGTATTTTACAAGTTATTTCATCCTAAGCATGAACAATATCAGAGTTCTAAGACAACAAAAATCACCATAGACCCAAATATTGAAAACAAAATAAAAAAAACAGCTTCTCTATTGGCTAATGAGAGAGACAGGTCATATGTACAGGCAATGACAACAAAACCAGTGTATTTAAAAGGCTATTACGAGATCCCCTTTCTCTTTCCCTTGCTTGTTGTTTTATTGGTTTGGTTTGAAAATATTCAAATTGCAGTTTGGTTTGGTTACCAATCTCATTGGTTTGGTTTGATAATATTCAAATCGCAGTTTGATCTTAGAATTATTTTAAAAACAGCTTCTGAGGATGGACCCTAATCCAAACATTTTGCATCTGAACTCTTTATTTCACAATATACACTGCCTAACATGCTTGAAATAATATCACAATAGGAATTTTAGTCGATATTGAAACCTAGCTTTTGGTAGTAGCATTATCAAAAGTCCATGTCCATGCACATAAATTAGCATTGATAACACCTTTGAAGCTCATAGAGCTTATCAAAAACTAGGTAAGTGCGTTGTTCACAAACATTCTTTTCTACATACCATGTGTACATCAACAACGCTGTCAACTCTAAATTGGAACAACAATCAACAATGCTGTCAACTCTAAGTAGGAACTCTACGATCAGCTACGGCGAACTGATACGACCATTTTTAGTATTTAAAAAAGAATAAAAATAGTGATTATGCTCATTTGGCATGGGAACTTCAAAATCTAAGCCTAGCTATTGACATAATTTGACTTCTGAATGAAAGATTGTGAAATGTCCCTTACTATATCAAAATAGTGTCCAACTTGAGTCTTACCTTAAACAATACTCAAATGTTTTAAAATGAATGAATAAATCTCAAGACTGTGGTCCTGTTGTTAAACTGTTAATGCAAATGAAAAAAAGATTGAAGTATAGAAAGATAAAGTGTAAAGTATATTAATACCCTTTATAAGTTACCCTTCGTTGTCTGACAGATAGCTTACATCCAATGTCCAATGTGCTTATGTACTTTCACTGAACGTTGAATGGAACTGAATAATACAGAATACCAGCCATTTCAGTTCACTTTTTGAATAATCTATCATTTTTAACATTTTATCAACATCACATCAAAAATGCATACTGGTCTACATCGTTGTCTTATGAGCATGAGGATGAGATGTAGCATATACTGCAGTTTGTACTGTCTATGCTATATCAGGACATTGATTTTTCCATTTCTCCTGAAACAACGATGAGACGATGGTGGAGTGTATATCATTAACAGCTGGCTAGATCAACCTCTTGAATTTCTACAAGAGCTTGAGGCTTTAGAGCCACAGCTCTGTTACATAACAGTGTATTTTGTAAGCGGTTCAAAAATACACTGCAACTGAACAGACAACATGATGAAAACCATTCCTGACTTGACTGTTATATTTCTAATTAGGTCATAAAAAGTTCAATACTAACGCTTTATATTGTTTAAAAATCTTTATACGAAATTAATTGATAAACAGCCAACAAGTTTACTGTTACAGCTCTTATTTCAAAGGAATAAAATTGTTCTTGGTACAACAGCCAAAACTGGATATCACCAATTCCATATTTTGAACAGACTGTTTTTTTTTTTTTTTTTTTAAGAAACTCAAAGCATTCAAATAAAACATGCAAGTACTACAAAAGCGACCATGCTGTTTCTACCGCTTATGCAAGACTTCAAAGTCCAGTTTGAGGTTTTCAATGTCCAGCTGATTCTTCATACAGTGAGTGGGTTTGCATTCAAGTAAGTATCCTAAATATGATATGGATATTTAAGCATGGTGGCTTTGTGTTTGCACATGTTTACAAAAAAAAACCCTGAATAAGCCAGCCCTCATCATGGTTTACATGTATGAGAAGGTCAGGCTAGGTGGAATACTTCGAAAGTGGGATGCAGTAGCATGCAAACCTTATCCCGATTTCTGACAGTTGCTGTGAAAGATTCCAGGGTGTGAAGTGATGTGTGAGCTAGACTGCTGAGTCTAGTGCTTTTGAGAATCTGAAAACTGGAAATGTGAAGAGACAATTGACTGATTTCTCTGCATTTATATAGAAACATTACCCTGAAGAACCAAAATGGGTGGTCCCGTATGAGCAAATGCATATCAACCCTTTTTCTTAATTTACTTTGATCAGGCCAGCTATATCAGGCCTGGACATAGGTCTGGAAAAAGCAGTTAATTTCTCCTGTAAATGTTAACCTTAAAAACAAAACAAACCAAAAAAACACCGTAGGCTACTAACATAGCCTACTGTGCAGCTAACAGCATTAGGCATAGGAGACCTAACATAACAAAAGAGGCTTATTCTACTTGAAATACATACCCATAGCACACAAAAATACATAGCTGTAAAGCATGAGAGGTTGAGGTACACTGTTTAACAATGTCCAATGATGTTGCCATCCTCAGATGCAGATGCAGGATAGCAGTAACTGAAGATGTACTGCCAATTATACAGATAGTATGTGCATTCATAATGTGGCTTGGCCAACATGAAAACAAATGAATAAATAAAATAAAAAACACACAAAAATCACAGAAACCTCAGGACAGAGCACTATCGACAAGGCTTCACTGCAACATATGAAAGAGGCCTAGCATGGCCTGTTCTGATGCAGTGTTCTTTTCTCTGTAGAGCGCGTAACCTAAATGAGGTGTCACTTGTGGTGACTTTTGACAAGTTGAAATTGTGCATCCTCTAAAGATGAGCCAAAACCACAGCTGGAGTTCCAGCCCTTTCAGGTAAAGGGCTCAATAAAACGAGTACGCAAATAACCCGTGTTTTGAAAACCGGGCATGGACTCAATCGAGAGTTACAGAAGTATTTCAATTGACATGCACTAACTTTAAGCGACACGGCGTAGCCTACACAACAATACACAACAACAAGTATTACGACAATCGAATCCGCGAAACCTCTGCATTAGGACATATCCCAACTATATTGACCAGTCGGTGTTTGTTTGTCTTAGTACACGAGTTGCCACATACTTAAACGCCGATAACCCGGCTATATTTAATGAACAAAATAAAGCTAGTAGCCCCCACCCACGCTAGACAATATAATACGATTAGAAACATTATTTCGTAGACACCACTAACTACTTCCTGCTAAAGAGTGTAATGCAATTGTGCTTCATCTCCAAACTGTATTTTCACTTTCATCGTTTAGAAAATAGACGGTTAAGAATAATTTACCTTTCTTTTCGCTTTAGTCTTGCAGGTCAGTGACGGCAGCCATGACAGTTCCATCCGGGTAACAGCTTGTGTGCTGCGTGTTGGTGGTGAAGAAACTAGCTAAAGCGGATGAATATGGATTACCTGAAAGTCATTACACTTACGCTTTTGACAAATGCCTGAATAAGGGGCTGAATTTACCATAAGCGGTAGATAATTATAAACCTGTGCTGTTTAAAACGTCAAAATAAGGCGTCAGCTGTGAGTAGCAAGAAAGCCCCATCACTGAAAACAGCTTCATTGTATTAGCTATGTTTATAACAACAGTATTAGCCCATAGTCCCATGCTTGCTCAATGCGCACTGAGTAGGTATCAGAGGCGCCATTACAGATAGGAATGCGCGCCATTTCTCTTGGGAAAGTATATAGTTGGAAGAGATATTTACACGTTATGGTGAAGTCATGCATCTAATGCAACTAAAACTCATCCAAAGAGTAGAATGTCCCCTGTTAAGTGACAACAATCACACTTTCCTGGCTTCATTTATTCAGCCATTCTAAAACAACAGCAAAGTCCGACAGCCAGGTCAATGACAAGAATTGTCAACTTGAAGTCTAACCTCGGAATAAAGAAGGTGCTCTGAGTGGCAATGACTACAGGGGAGATAGATAGATCTTTCCACTATTGAATAATGGCACTTGGTCATTCAGGGATTTGGCAGTTAGTGGCACTAGGCTGCTAGCCTTCAATTCAAGTGGCTAATTGGTCACCCAGCTGAATGACTGAAATTAGCCTACTTAATTTTATCAACTAGCTTTTTAAGGCCTGCCTGTTTTGTCTAGAATCTGCCTGGTTTTGTATTCCTGTTTTTGTTTTCATTTAGCAGTAGGGGAGATAGGCCTACAACCCCCTTAGTGTAGGCCTACCACTGTCCCCCACTCTACAGCATTAAATCATTTTAAAAACAGTTGAATAACACTGATTAAATGTCTGATGTGATACATGTTAGACACCTGCAAGGACACTGATAGCAAGCTGGTGGCTCACCGGTGCATGTTAGCCTACTCCAGTGGACCACTGATAAGTCGACATATTTTTCATTTTTTATATTGTTTTTATATGTTATCAGAAATTATATGGCGAAAATGTGACAGACGGTCAGACAAGTAAATCACCAGTGGACCTTCAACCTTCACCCAAGTGCAAACCTGCAACTCACACCACAGACTGGGAGTGGATAACCGTGCTTAGCAAGTAAGAAAAAACTCTGTAGCCTATGCTTTACTAAAAAGCTATTTCACGTTCATGAGCGTAATCAGAAACTTTTTGACCAGTGCTGACCAGTGCTGTGAGTGTTTCACTAATTCACAATTTGAAATCAAGACGAATTGCCTTCACAGGATCAATAGAGTGTATTATTATACATTTGATATACTTTTGAATACATTATCTTTTGCTTGGTTGGAGGAAAACGTCTGACAATGTAGCCCAACATCAGTCAGATGTAATAGGATACAATGGGTTCTGTTTGTGGTACGCCTATATTTGCTTAGATCCTGTACAACTATATTATGGTGTCCCACTGGAAAAGCTAGCTCCTCATTTCACAACTAGGCAAAACATTGATAAAATATTATTAAATATTGTAATAATGTTTTGAGAATAAAATCTGAAAATGTGACATTAGAAAATGCATTGTCTTTTTTTTTTGCCTCTTCTCTGTGTGGATGCCTGACTTGGCAAGCTGACCAATCTCCAGGGTATATCCATCTGCTTCTTCAGCTTTCCTTTTTAAATATGAACTGTTTTATTTTTTATATTTTAACTGTTTTGCTTTTTTCTTGGGTTCACCATTTTTAAATATTTGTTCTTACTGTAAAGTCCATAAACCCAATTAATACCACAAGGTTTACACACTTGATACATTTCTCCAGAAAATAGCATGTTCATTCTAAACTGTTCATTCATTGAAATATATTTATTGTATATAAATTTAAGTCAACCTATAGTCATGATGAGAGAGAGAGAGAGAGAGAGAGAGAGAGAGAGGAAAATCATGTGACTAAATATGCATAAAACATTATCCCAAGCCATGTCAACATTGTGGAATATTAACACCTAACTAATGGGTATCATATATACAGTCAATGGTATGAAGTATAACAACCAGTTGACAGCCTATTGACACCATGTCAGGCATCACGTGACTAAGATCACAAGCCAGTCACTTTATTTGATAGGCCAAAGTGTTAAGGGAAGTAAATTTTGTAAATTTAAAAGTATATTTGTTTTATTGTATCTCTTAATGGTAAGCAAAATGCATACAACAAAATAGAGGACAAGTCTGAACTTTCAACCAGAGCAGGCATCTTTGTCTGTTTGCAGATATTTCCACTGATAATGGCTTTGAGTGCAGTTCATGGTTTAATCCTGTCAAGTAGCCCTACAGCACTTGAACCATCTTTGATCAGTTTGAAGTGCATTCAACCACACATGTCTATGTTAAATGTTATTCAAATAAGGTACTATATGCATCTTATCAGTGCTTTCTGAATGTGAAAGTCATGTTTGGGCTTATTACTGTCAGCTTTATTTAAGAATGACACGTCTAGCCATTCTTTGTTTGTCTTTTGTGAAAATAACTGGATATTTATATATTATGGGATAATTTTGTAAGGCAGCTGTTATCACAGTTTTGACATATGCTAATGCCAGTGAACACATGAAAAGATTAGACTCTGTAAATATTTGTGAATGTAAGGTGGAAGTACCTTCAGCCTCTTTCAATAATTTTAACATAGTGGAAAAAGTGTCAATAAAGGTCTTAACATAGGCCTAAAGTAAGTTATTTTGACACATTACTTGGTCACATGATTACATTTAACACCAAACAATGGGATTCTAATTAACAGACATTTGGAGTTGTAAATTGCTCCACCCATTATGCTAACCTGTGTGCAGTATGAAGTTTGTCAGAATTGCTATGTGTGAATGAAAATGTGTAAACAGGCTGTGGCAGAGCAATTAGCCACTGTCACTGACACAGGTCATGTGCTCTTCAGAAGATGCCCACCTAGCCACACCCAAATCAGAAGGGCATGCCTTTACTCCAGGTGAGGATGGGTGTGTATAAATAGTGTGAGCCATCAGGTCAGTGTCAGTATCCAACACAGAGCAAGCAACATCTCTGGAACCTCAGGAAACCAAAATAACAGAAACAAACAGGAGATTATAACAGTAGACTTCTGAGCTTTAAAAACTTTCTAAGTTAATCATGTGGAATGACTGCAATGTTGGTGAGTTTCTTATTTATGTTTGATATCATGCATTGTCTCCACATATATGTTTAAATATAAATTTGTCTTAGCCATGATAATGCCATTATAATAGCTGAACATTTATTTTCTCCTCACAGCTCAAGATGGCTCCTCACAGGCACATAAGATGGCAGGCCGCAGGAAGAGGACAAGCTTTACAAAAGAGCACTTGGAGCTCCTCCGCATGGCCTTTGAGGTAGACCCCTACCCAGGCATTAGCGTGAGGGAGAGTCTGGCTCAGGCCACAGGACTTCCAGAGTCCCGTATTCAGGTAATTGCTTTCAAAGATAACATTATTTACTAATTCAATCTTATCCTATTTCCTTATTGTGAATGAGGGAATTGAGACTAGACAGTTGTCTGACAGATATTGTATCTTTTCTTTATCAGGTATGGTTCCAGAACAGAAGGGCCAGGACTCTGAAGAACCGTAACAACAGAATGGCCTCTCCTCCATCTGCCTCCCTCCCTCCAAGCCCCTTCATCCCCTCGCTGGTCCACAGGGCCGAGGACAAGAGCCAGCAGAGGGGCACCAACGAGGGCCTCTACAGCAGCACTGGCAACCAGCCGGCAGCCCACTCTCAAATTAAGGAGGAAGACCTGGACAACTTCTTCAACAGCCTGTCTCCGCAGGCCCCTGGCTTCTCACAGAGGGACATTGGTTACTTCAGCACGCCTTCCTTCCGGTCAGAGCAGAGTCGTCTGCTGGGCAACAATGGCAGTCCCACTTACCAGACTCCCTCTGCCACGCAGCTCAGTGGACGCAATTGGAGCTCAACAGCGACTCCCGACAGCACTTCTTCAGAGTCTCTATGGAGCCCTCGCTCTTCCATGGGAAGCAATTTTGTCAGTGACAGCCAGTTCTTTGCGTTCCCATCTCCACCTGGACCACCACCACCCTACCCCCACCGCACTGTCCAGTCTGGGTACATGGGGTCTATGTCCAGCTCTCCTGCCTCACCAGATTCAGCTTGCTGTGACATGGGGCCAGACAATTCCTCTCTCTCTGTCCAGTACTCCTCATTCAGTGGAATGTGGGACATGTCTACCCCGGAGCAATTTACCAATCTGGCTCCTCTACCTGACTTATCTTCTCAGTGTCTGGAGGATGTCCTTGGGGAGATGCAGCCAGACTGGTGGAAGGTTACAGGGCCTGTGGATGCACCTGGCAAAGAATGAGAGACTTATTTACAAAGAGCTCTCTAAGGCTTATTTTTGAAGATTGTATTAATTACTACTACCTCACAGCTAATGCATTTGTAAAAAAAAAAAAAAAAGGTGGACTGTTTGGATTTTTAGAATTTATATTTATTTATATTTATTAGGTTGTATTTAAGGTATTTATTTAGGCCTGGGCCATTTATTAGGTAAAAAGAGCAACAGTGGTTAAGTATCTCAGAACACGCCATCATTGTTATAATTATTTAAATAAAATATTTGTATCAAACGTTAATGTCTTATTCTCGTGACTTACAATTTTGATGTAGAGAATTCCAGGCGTCACATCAACACGAGAATGATCTTGAGCATCCGGAACATTTACTGGTGTAGTGTGTTTCGGCGGTACAAAATATCGGTGCAATCACTTCCGGGTACGGCAAGCACACGTGAAAAAACATGTTGGAGAGATACACGAGAATCGCCAGGATGAGTACCTGGGTGTAATGCAAAGATTTAATTACAGTTCACTTAGTGAATCAACACAGAGCTCAAAATCAACATAGAACTTCGAAAGGTAAAACTGTTGACCTCAAAGTTAGTAGCGGGAACAGTTTTTTTTACAATGTCTTTTTGATGTTAGGATAGACTACTGGTTGAAGACTTCATATGCTACGTTTTGAAAACGGAAATCACTTATAATCTCACTTAAACGTTAATGTTAATGTTTGACAGCTTTTGATAGTTTGACTTAGTAGTGGTTTACGATTTAACACATAGTGTTAATAACTTTCTCATTCACAGCACCGAGAGTATAGATCCATCCTGCTGCAGCTCAATGAGGGGCTTCTGAGAAACTATAATCGAACACAAAACACTGCCATATTCACAACATGGAAGTTATCATTGTGTTAAGCAGTGTGATTGGAATTTCGTCCTCTGACAAAAAAAATAGGATAACGTTAGTCACTGCGAGCCTGCGCCACTGGTCATACGGACCAGTTTCTCTTGATGTAATTCAGACGTAATTCTTTTATTTGAGTAATATAGCTAACAGTGGGCTTTTTTCAGGTAATTAAAGATGGACGGAAAAGAGCGGAAAGAGCAGAAGAAACATCAGCACAAACACAGTGGCCCCAAGGCACAGAAGAAGAAAAACAAGAGGCAGAGTGGACAGGAACCTGAACAAGATGAGCGCAAGAGGAATCCCAAGGCCTTTGGCGTCCAGTCAGCTGTGCGGATGGCCAGAACTTTCCACAGGTTGGCTCTCATTCCCAGTAACCCCTATGTGGAAGAATATTGGGTATACATTATGTATTTGGACCCACCACATCAGAGGGTGCAATCCTCATGCTAAAATTGCCAACATATAAAGGTTCCTTCTTTTTGGAAGAATCATATTGTAGAAAATAAACTAGTTTTCTGTCTTAATCGTAATCTACTTTAGAGGTAGCAAATAGTTTTGCCATGCAAGTACGTCTTGAAACAAACCAAAGGGTCTCAATAGCAGTTCTCCCAGGTGTGGTGGCACCCATCGCATCCTTGTAGATCGGGGCAGTTTAAAAGACAGCTGCTGATTCCACCACTTGGTACATTCTCACAGTTTTTGCACTGCCCTCCCCCCACATTGTATTGATTGTTGTTCCATCACACAGCATTTTTTCTTTCTCACTGACCAGTCTGTTGTTATGTTGTCTATTTCCTTTGAGATTAGTGTTTGACCTTTAGCCTTACCCTTGAAAGTCTTAGCACGGCTGAGAGACCTTAGGCCATTTTTTTTACTGTATTTTGAAGCAAATCATCCAAAACTTCCCTGTAATTTTTTTATATATATTTTTTTTATGTCTTTAGTTAACCAAGGTTAATACTTCAGTTTTGCGGAATATGTATGGGGTTAGTACATGGGGCTGCAGATATGGATCATCAAAGACTTCTCCAACCTATATGTTATAAGTGAGCCCCAAGCCTGAAAGATAAACTCACACATAGCTACTTATCCTGAAGAAAAGAAGAGCAGTGGCTTAAAAAACCGACAGGAACATACAAATGTCTAAAAGCCTCATGTAAGCAATGTGGTAGTGCTATTCAGAAAAAAAGAATTTATAGACCTAAAAACAAAGCAAACATACAAAAACAAGCAATTTATTAACTGCAACACCACTCATGTGGTATACCGCCTCACCTGCCTGTGTAAATGTTTTTACATTGGATGCACTAACAGAAGGCTAAAAGACAGAGTAGCAGAACACAAATATGCAATAAAAACTAATAATGAAGATTACCCCATGGCACGTAATTTTAATGCATACCACAAAAGGAACTACAAACTCTTAAAAGTTGAAGGTATTGAATGAATAGAATAAAACAGTAGAGGGGGAGATCTCTTGAATAAATTATTGCAAAGAGAAACCTATTGGATTGATAAGTTTGATGCGTTGACCTACCCAGGTGTAAATAAAGAAATAGATTTCAGACCTTTCCTATGATTCTCAAGGTAAATTTGGAAATGTATGTATTCTTTTTGTGGTTTTTAAAGCAGAATTGAAAGGACACAAGATGTATGTGATGTGTAACAGTGCTTTTGTATACAATATGTGTAATGTTTGACTTCTGTACATATGTACACATTCTGTACATTCTCTACACATTTTGTATACAATATGTATAATGTTTGACGATGTACCATCCTCAGAGCAGTGCCCAAAGTCTATATATACCAGCGTAGTATGGCAACGCCATTGACCACGCCCTGATGAAGGCCACACAGCATGGCCGAAACTGGTTGGCGTTTTTAATAAATTACCCCATGTAAAATAAAGGATTTTTATACCAAAACTTCTCCCTGCTCAATGCGTGAGTGCCTAGGGCTGGAAAGAGCCATATTAGAAAAAGTAATTATTTTTTGAGGACAAACTCTAAGAGCACCACCCTACTATCTGTAGTTTACCACAAAAATCACAACGAGCACTCTGCCTCTTTGTTCTTTTAACAGTAATCCCTCTCTTAAATTTTTAGGACCCAGGACCTGAAGACCAAGAAGCATCATATTCCCCTCGTTGATCGTGCCCCTTTGGAACCTCCACCCATTGTTGTGGTTGTAGTAGGTCCTCCAAAGGTTGGCAAGAGTACCCTTATTCGCTGCCTTGTCAAAAACTACACCCGCCAAAAGCTTGGAGACATATGTGGACCAGTCACAATTGTTTCAGGTGGGTTTGTCATTTTTGTCTGTAATTCTGTATGTGATTTTACCTCATTGGTATATTGCCTAATTTCTGGTATACTAAAAACTCTTATGCATTGTTCTTTATTTGCCTCCTTTTCTTTCCTTTGTTAATAGGGAAAAAGAGGCGTCTGACCTTGATTGAATGTCCTAATGACATCAACACAATGATAGACTTGGCTAAGGTTGCTGACCTGGTGCGTATCTGAATTTTCACTGCCTCCATGATTGATCATTTACCCTTTATGTACTTTTCACTTGTGTATTTTCAACGTTTGTCACGTTAATAAATGCTCCAAAGCTTCCCTGGATTTCACATCTGTTTCTAGAATCTATTCCTAGATTCCTTGCAGAAGGTTTAAAATCCTGTCCCTTCTCTCCAGGTGCTGATGTTAATTGATGCCAGCTTTGGCTTTGAGATGGAAACCTTTGAGTTCCTCAACATTTGTCAGGTGCATGGCTTTCCCCGCATCATGGGCGTGCTGACACACCTGGACTCTTTTAAGAGCAACAAAACCCTGAGCAAGACTAAGAAACGCCTCAAGCACAGATTCTGGACTGAAGTCTACCAGGTAAGATGATATAAGACCCCATGCAGGATTGGGGGACTCCGTCAGCACTTATGAGTTGGAGAATGTCAGCAACAGCCTGTTGTCCTTCATTATCAGGGTGCCAAGCTATTTTACCTGTCTGGTATGGTCTATGGAGAGTACCAGATCCGAGAGGTGAAAAACCTCGGGCGCTTCATCTCTGTCATGAAGTTCCGACCTCTGGTTTGGCAGACCTCTCACCCATACGTCTTGGCTGACCGGTGAGTAGGACTGTTATCACAGTAACTCTCTAAAACCCAGAGAAGGTTCAGGGGGGCATGTAGTAGATTCTGGAATTGAACTGAACTGAACTGTTTACTACAAGCAGAGTCTTAACACCTTGTGCTATATGATGGCCAAACGCATAGAATTTAGTAAGCCATGGAGTTAATAAGATCAGCCATAATAATGGAGTTAGTAAGCCTGGCAAACTGATACATTGTTCCATTTATTGCCAGTGCCATGGCCACACAGCAAATAGTCATAGATATAAAAGCATAAATGCTTAGTCTAAATATCAATCTAATTAAACACAATAGAAAATGTAATTCAGATAAATCACAATTATACCCACAATAATCCTATTATGCTGCATTTTTTTCATAAATAATATCTGGGAAAACATTTATCCTCAGTAAATACTGACTAAAAAATACTGACGGGCACCTAAAAACATTCAACAAGAAGTATTTAAAATAAGTTTCAGTATAGCAGCTAAAAATGAGTTGTTCTACAAATGTCTGCAGACACCTTTTCACCAGTAGTAGATTAAAGAATGTAAATAGTAAACGGTCATTTTTAACACTGTATTGTAATATGTGTTGTATATGTTGTTTTCTAGTTTTGCTGTTGTTTAGCTCATTTTGTCTTTGTGTGTTTGCCCTTAGTATGGAGGATTTAACCAATCCTGAGGATGTCAGACAAGACCCTAAATGTGACAGGACCGTCTGCCTCTACGGCTACCTGCGTGGGACATTCCTGAAGAACAAGAGCCAGGTCCACATCCCTGGTGAATACCTGTCTGAAATGTTTACAGGCTTTGCATGCTGTGTGAAGTTATGGGTAATATGTGTTGAGATGTATGCCTATCAAAAAAAAAAATGATCTAGTTGCTTAAGGACACATACAGAATCCATATGCAGAACTCTTCATTTTCGATGAATTTTCAGAAATATGTTTATGTATTTCATTTATTTAAGTGTGATTGCTCCAACTGTAATTGGATTGGCTTGTTTTTGCTTGATAATTATATTTAAGTTGTATTAACGTTTTGCATATTAAGTCGGGACGAAACATAAAAAATGAGTAGAAAGTAGGCCTCAAATGCCATTGTTGTACCTCTTCCCCCCCCTCAGGGAGAGGAATGCATGCATGCATGTACATTTACATTTATTTACATTTATGCATTTAGCAGACGCTTTTATTAAAAGCGACTTACAAAAAGAAGATAACAATCAAGCTACATAGCAGAAACTTTAAGGAGCATAGTGCTAGGGAATAGTGCTTCAGTTCATTTTCATGTATGTAAGGATGTAATTATAAATGTTATAGACTTTCAGAATGTTTTGACAGTGATATGGTCAAATGCATGGTAGAAGAAGTTACAATTGGTCTTTCAGGTGTCGGTGACTTTGCAGTGGGCGATGTCAGCTTCCTGTCAGACCCCTGTCCACTGCCCGAGACCCTGAAGAAGAGAGCCTTGAACGAGAAGGAAAGGATGATATATGCCCCTATGGCTGGCGTCGGTGGAGTAGTGTACGACAAGGATGCTGTGTACATCGATGTGCCAGGTGGCCTTGCCAAGCAGCAACAGGTCAGAGGGCATATTGCATCTAGTTTAGTGTCACAAATATCACATATTGCATCAGGTTTAGTGTCCCTAAAATCACTAAAGATGACCACCTGGCAGTAATTCAGAACTTCTGCTCCTAATAGGCAAAGATTGTACATATGATTTAGTCCCCTTCAGATTATTATTATTATTTTTTTTTTTTGATGATGGAGGTTTTAATTTCTGCGGTTGTGATTGAGAAGTATCTTTGGCTGTATACTGTATAAATATTACCAAAGTATTTCATAATTTGCTGTATTTGGCCTACTGAAAAAATCTATCCAACTGGACATTTGCTGTGCATAAATGGAAATGAGGGTTTGTCTTAACAGCAGCTTTTCTCCTCTGCCCGTCTCAGGAGGAAGTGCGGCCAACCACGGAGCTGGTGCAGTCGCTCATTGGCACGCACGCCACCCTGGATGCCAAGATGGCTGCCAGCAAAGTGTCCCTGTTCACAGACACGGATGCACTGACACAGGAGGAAGTGGAAGTGAGCAGGTGAGCTGGACCTAAGAGCACCCAAGTCCCCTGTGAGGGCTGACTGATGTAAAGAGTGTGTTTTGGAATTATGAAATGCCTTTGGCATTGCCGTGCAATAAAGAGTTTGTTTCATCATGGGACTCCTGGACAGGTTTGGGCTTGAATCTGGAAACTTCTTGAAAACTTGCCATTCAAGTTTTGTCAAGTTTCAGCACTTTTTTGGCTTACTTATACTTATTGACTTAATCTCTCTCTCTCTCTCTCTCTCTCTCTCTCTCTCTCTCTCTCTCTCT
>JAGFZM010000056.1:499996-515713 GCA_017657215.1 Limnothrissa miodon | reverse complement strand
CTCTCTCTCTCTCTCTCTCTCTCTCTCTCTCTCTCTCTCTCTCTCTCCTTTTCTCTCTTTCTTTGTTTCTTTGTTTCTTTCTTTCTGTCTAATATACTTCTGTACCTGTTTTTCCTGTTTGTTTTTAAACAACTCCATTCCCCATTCAAACAGGGCCAAGCAGGGGCCCACTGAAAGACGCGTGTGGGACCCGGAGACAAATAGGCAAAGGAGGAAAGCTGTCTTCAGTGAGGAAGATGAAGATGGCGATGAAGATGACGACGACGACAACGATGATGATGATGATGGTGGTGGTGGTGGTGATAGTGAAGAAGATGACGGGGAAGAGGAAGATGAGGAAGATGAGGCAGAGGAGAACTGTCCTCCCATGAAGCCCAAAGATAGGGTGCAAAAGGAGGAGGAAGGGGAAAAGGAGACAGAGGCTCCTCCCGTTAAGAGGCACAAGATGGAAGAGGTGGTGGTGAAGAGGAGAGCGGAGAAGGAGGTGATCGCAGAGGTGCCGGCCTTCGCTGACAGCGAAGACGAGCTAGAGAGGAGCGATGGGGAGGAAGAGGAGGAGGAAGAGGAGGAAGCAATGGGTGAAGAGCGGGTGAGGGGAAAAGGACCAGCAGATTCGGGACACTGCTCAGAGGAGGAGGAGGAGGAGGAGGAGGAGGAGGATGATGATGGGGAAGAGGAGGAGGAGGAGGAGGAAGATGACAGTGAAAGTGGTGATGAAGGGGAGGGTGGAGACTGCAAGAAAGAGTCTGACACCTCTAGGGCTAAAGCTCCAGAACAGAAAGCCAAAGGATCAATCATCAGCACACAGCAGCAGCAGATGGAGGGAGAAGAAGAAGATGATGAGGAGGAGGAGGAGGAAGAAGATGGGGAGGAAGAGATGGGTTTTGACACAGAAGGTGAGGAACCCTGTGAAATCTAGATCTCCTGCTATCCAGCGCCATACACACACATACACATGCGCACACACGCACACACACACAGACTCACACAATCTCTGTCTTTTCACTCTGTTTAGTCATGTTCACCCTCAACCCTGCTGGACTCCTGCCATCTGTTGGTGGGCATGGCCCCGTCTTGTCTTTGTCATTTTGTTTGTTTACACGCCACACGTCTCTTTCGTCTCTCTCATCTCGTCTTGTCTCGTCTCGCCTCAGGAGCCCTGCGCTGGAAACAAGACCTGGCCCAGAAAGCCGCTGAGGCGTTCCTGCGGAGACAGCAGGCCATCCCGAACCTGCGCAAGCTGGTGTATGGCACAGGTGAGCGTGTTGGCGACGACACCGCTTATGTTGTCCATGTCACTACAAGTGGAGCGTCTTGATTTTGCTGCCAGAACACAGACTGACTATTTCCGGGAGACACTTAAAAATGTTAATTCGCTCCTTTCTGTTCCTGAATTTTATTAAAACACAAATGTAAGTTGTCAAGTCACTGGTGCACTTGTAGGTGCTTTCATTCCTATTGGTTTTGAATTCTACTGATTTGATGAGGTCATCTGAGGGATAGAGGTCGATAGAGGGGCTTTTTTATGAACTCCACTTAAACTTAAACATGTGAAAAGGTTTGCGGTTTTATACCTTGTTTTCCCTATATGATAGAATATGTTACAATTAATGTTCACTACAAAACATCTTAGAACAGAATTTGTCAACATGTCATTTCATCATAAACAATTATTAAACAAGGCTTTAGGTGAAAAAAACAGATCCGTCCTTTCATGTACAAGTATGCACAGTGATGTATATCACACTGAGCCCTGGTAGACCTTTGTGCTGACGCTGTGTGTTTCTCAGTGGTGGAGGAGGAAGAGGAGGGTGGTGATGCTCAGGATGAAGAGGTGGGGGGACTGTTCAAGGTGAGCCGGCCGGACAAGGGCAAGAGGCTGCGAGCCGACGCCAAGGACTGCTCCCGATTTGAGCCGGACGTCAGCCACGATTGGGACCAGGATGAGGTGAGTCTTTGCACTCAGACCTGCACTCGTTGCACACATTAGATTTTAGGATCTAATGTCTCTTATTATCTGTGTTTGTGTGAGCTTGTCAGCTTTAAAATCTATCCAGTTTTCATTATAGCCAAAGGTCTTAGGCCATCAGAGTAGCCAGTAATTCTTTTGATGTTGTTCAAGCGTTTAAGATTGTTTAAGTATCTGGGAAAGTCCCCAATGCTAATTCGTGAGTCGTCGAACTCCGTCGTCTATCTCCTTTAATGATGCACTATAGCAGTGTGTCTGGTGGAGGGGAAAATGGCAGTTGTGGCAGTTATGATCCTTGTCTAATCATTACCAGGCAGCGCAGACAATATTGACATTAGCGGGCAGTTTTTAAAGAAGGACATGTATCGATTCCACCTAAATGAAGTGCAGTGAGATAGTGTTGTTGGGGATGATGAGTGGTTTGTCCTGATCCGTGGTTAGTTATTCCGATGGCATATTTGATTATCTGCGCAGTCATTAGTAAATGGCATTTTGGCTCGGCATTGTTCTTTGAAATTGGATTGCGAGGAAGCGGCCGAGACAGCACTGGCTCTGTCAGTCAGGCATGGCATGGCACGGAGATGTCCAAATGCTTTTAGATTGTGATTGTGTGTGTGTGTGTGTGTGTGTGTGTGTCTGACTGTTTGTTCATAATGTTTTCTCTCTCTCTCTCTTTGTCACTTTTTCTCTCTTTCTCTGTTTCTCTCTCTCATTCTCATTTCTCAGATGTTGGCCTCCATAATAGACTGCTTTGTGACTGGCAAATGGGAAGAGGACAAAGACGCCAAGACTCTTCTAAAGGAAGATGGTGAGCTGCTGCCACCTCAATCCTTATACTCTTTTCCCTTTTTGTTACACTCTCTCTCCCTCCCTCCTTCCCTCCTTGTTGCTGCTTGGCTAGTGGCGCTCTCCTTCATGTTTTTGGCGGTGTCATCCTGTATTCTGGTCCCTTCTCTCTCCACAGTTGGGTTGTGCTCATTGGCTGCGATGCCTTTTTTTTTTTTTTTCTTCCTCCCCTCTTTCTAAACCCCCACGCCCCCGCCACCCAGATGAGCTCTATGGAGACTTTGAAGATCTGGAGACGGGGGAGGTGCACCAGGGCAGACCTGGGCCAAGAGGGGGCAAGGCCGAGGTACTTCTCACGTTTATTCTGAAAGGGCTGAAGAAGTGGTTGAGTAGCACACTCTTTCTTTCACACACAAACACGCACGTCTTTTGACAGCAGGCACTGCACTATTAAAAGGCCTCTGAAAGTGTTTAAATAGATTCTACAGTTTTTGTAGATGTGGAGTTTGGTGTCAGTATCTCGGTGTGCTTACCTGCCATCTTACTAGGGCGGCAGCGAAGAAGATGAAGACGAGAATGGGGATGAAGACGAGGAAGAGGAGAAGCCCCAAGTGAAGCTAGATGACGACGAGGCTCAGAAGAACAAGCGTCTGGAGAAAAAACGGCGCTTAAAGGAGCGCTTCGACGCGGCCTATGACGACGGTGGCGACGCTACCTATTTTGACGACCTCAAGGAGGAGCTGAAGAAGCAGGCTGAGGTCAGTTGTCACATGGGTTAGGCCACGTCACTGTAACCAAAGTCCGCTCTTACAGATTTGTCAGAATTAACCAAGGACCAGAGCTTTGGAAGGATTTCAGGGTTACATCTCACCCTCTTTGTTACCATATAGAGACAAAGGGAATAACCCACAGCTCCCACTCTTGTGGTTTCACATATCATCTCAGTTTTCAGTCTGCAGTGCACTTTCCTTAAATAGAGTGAGAGAGTAAAGTGTTTACAAACAAGACCAAAAGCTAACTAATGTTTACAGTCTATGGAATAGGACACATATAGGGCCTTTAGACCTTCCATTCTTTGTGGTTCAAATTTCTCCTTACACTGTGTCTAGTGCACTGCTTGACGCAGGCTTCAGAGCATGGCTGCAACACCTACTGAGTCACTAGTTGTATGGGAGTCTTCTGCCACTTCTGCAATAAGCTCCAGTGACTTTTACTGCGTTTATATTGTCAGTTGAGGAGGATCAGTTCCGATTGTTTGATCACATGTGGCACAGTTCCATGAGCCAACGACTGTTCCTTTATTGTTATTTCCCCCCCCCCCCCTTCACATTCTCAAGCGTCCTTTTGCTAGGCTTTAGGCTGTCCGTAGCACACAAGAGGAGTTAGGAACTTACTTGTGCGCATCAGTGATTTCCAGTTGTAACTTTCATATCAGTATGATTTATTACATGCTAATATATGTAGGCCTGATTATATCATGTAATTTATTAAGATTATCGGTATATAAAAAAAAAGAAAACTACATAATGGGCAAAGGCGTACATAAACAAGCATCTAAATGCATAGGTTGTGATACTTTTATTCTGTTCTGTTTGGCAGGAACCTTTACACATGCGGTTTAAAAACAACGGTTTCCCGCTAATCCTGTGTAACAAGTCAATTCAAAAGAAAATAAGCCTTATTTTCCTCACAGGACAATTTTACACTTCAAGTCTTGTGTTTGGCCACTTGCTGTTTGGTAAACATCTGCTTGTTGTGGCCATTGTTAAAAGGAAACTCTCGTGAACTAAAAAGTCAAGGCAGTCGGGTCATCTCATGTCATCAAGGCTGCAATGCTTTGAATAAAATAATCTAAAATCATCCTTTCTAGTGAGGCTGTTGGATTACTGCCTTGGCTTCATATATAATCTTCTCTGAGAGTAAAAATATCAAGCGGTTTAATCACAGTTTCAGCAGAATAGACACCATTAAGACACTTTTCCTGTATATTTTACAATGCTGTAGCCATGATAAATGTGGTGAAACCATAGCTTGCTTTATCTTTTATCGCTGATTTTTCGTTTCTGATTTGTGGACGTCCTAAAATGTTTAACACCGCACCAACATAATCGGACGGATTTATGGCTGGCTGAGGGTGTCCGATTCAGCAGTTCCTAAAAGTGTCAGCTCACAGGAGACAGGGAGGCCTGTGAAAATCTCCCCTTTTGCAGTTTTCAGGTCAGCTGCAAAAGAGAGCCCAGCCTACCCCAGCATGCCGGCTCTTCCCAGGAATGTAGTTTGACACCATTTGGGAGTCTGTGTGCCCTAACTGACAGTGTGTGAATGAGCTGAAAGGTTACCTTTGCCGCTCTGTCAACAACTTGTTTGTTTGTTTGTGTATGTGTGTGTGTGTGTGTGTGTGTGCAAAGGAAAAAGTCACTCTTACCACCCCCCTCTCTTCTCTCCCACCACAGCTGAATCGGGCCGAGTTTGATAACATGGATGACGAGACCCGTGTTCAGTACGAGGGCTTCCGGGCCGGCATGTATGTCCGCATCGAGATCCCTTCCCTGCCCTGTGAATTTGTCTCCAACTTTGACCCCCACTATCCCATCATCCTCGGAGGCCTGGGCGCCAGCGAAGGCAACGTGGGCTATGTTCAAGTGAGTGCCCAACAACTTATCAAGGTCACACAGTCAGACAAGCGTTGCCATATCACACTGTGTGTGTGTGTGTGTGCGTGTTTGCGTGTTTGGGATTGCATGTGTGTGTGTGTGTGTGTGTGTGTGTGTGTTAGTTTGTCAAATAAAGCAATCCCATAACAGCAATGTTCTTGCTGAGTTTTATTCATTCTCTCTCTCTCTCACTCACTCACTCACTCATTCACACACACACACCCCCTCCCCTTCTTCTCTTCAGATGCGTCTGAAGAAGCACCGCTGGCACAGCAAGATCCTGAAGACGCGTGACCCTCTCATCCTGTCTCTTGGCTGGCGCCGCTTCCAGACCATCCCACTCTACTACATCGAGGACCACAACGGGCGCCAGCGCCTGCTCAAGTACACGCCCGAACACATGCACTGCGGCGCCACCATCTGGGGTAAGGACCACGGCCAGACAGCCTAAGATTAAGAAGGGCACCATCCATTGTTTTGTTTTAAATAAAGAAATTATATTATACATACACACTATATGTTCCCTAACTAACATTACTAACATTTTTTTAAATCCATAACGCTCATTAGCTTTCAGGCTTGTACAAAACAACAACCGTTCAGTTGACACTTCTAAGGGGTGCTTAAATGCAAATTGTTGTTTTCTAGAAGTTGGTTAAATTTGTGAAGTTTCTCACACCCTAAATGTGCATCATATCCTTGATTGTAAGAACAACCTTGTTCATGAGACCACCCTAATAACTTTGATGATGAATAACAAACAAATAATTCCCTTAAAAAAACAACATGCCTTTGAAAGTTGTTCTGTAGTCTTCCTGTGCTTACCTGCTAGCAGTGTATCAAAGCCGTGCATGCTTTGAATTGTCTTCAGTAGCAAATGCTTTAATCAAGCATGGCTAGTGTTTGCTCTCCCTACGGCACCCATAGGCCTATATATAGCTAAGGCCATTATGACTTTCTGAGATGAAATTATTTCTTCACAAAGTGATGGATGAAAAAGCTCCGTTAAGCACCCTTCGCCAACAGGCCTGAACCCAGCCCTCAGCCATCATCTTAGGAATGAGGCAGCTCAAAGGGGAAGGGAGGGAGGGGGAGTGGGAAAAAAATAACCCTTAGCAATGTGTCCTTAGATTACGTTTAGGTCATTTAGGAGGCTATTTTGCTTGCTAATGACCGTCTGAAAGTGGGTATTGATTAGCCCCCTCTCGCTCTTGATCTCTCCCGGTTTGATTGCCGCAGGGCCCATCACCCCGCAAGGTACGGGCTTCCTGGCTGTGCAGACCGTCGCCGGCACACAGGTAAGCACTTAGACCGCCACCCGAGTGGAAACCAACTAAACTGACCGTGTGTGTGTGTGTGTGTGTGTGTGGTAAAATTGTGAAACGTTGCACTGGTGTAATTTGAATTGAAATGAATGAATGCTGTGCCGCCATTTGGGGGCAGTGTTGCATTGTTAAGACCAATCCCTGTAGATTTACAATGTCTTACTTACAATGTCATGGATTTGGGGCTCATTACAGCTAAAAGAGGAGTACCATTGTCACATTTTCAAGCGCACTAAGACATTTTGAATACTCTAAAAAAAGGTGCCTGACCATGCAGGTAAAGCTCAGTTGCTTGGCATAAATGGACAAAAGTCATAAAAAAGGGATAATGTATTGTTCTCTAGACATCCTTGGAGAATAATTCCAGACAGGACAAATGGGACCCCAGTCCCGAAGGAAATATTTTCCTATGATGACTGTCTGACAATAACATTATCCTACTTATTGCGAATGATATTTGAATGATCTTTACTCCAGGAAGGACTGAAGTATATCTGAATCCCAATGTCATTGACAGTCATACTTTCACAGCGGTGACTATACAGAAATAACTGACCCCTGAACATGCGGAATGCCTATTTAAAGTGAATGTAACCTCCCCCTTCCAGCATTCTGTAGAGCCATTAAATAATTCTATATAGTGTGGCGCAACATGGTGAGCATTAGGATTGGGTGTTGAGGGTTCTTTTCTTGAATGGCATGTGCTTGCTATGTACCTTCAAAAGCGATGTTGTAAAAGAAGATGCATCTTTTCTTTTCAGGCAGGTTTTCGCATTGCGGCCACGGGAGTTGTCCTTGACCTGGACAAGTCTGTGACCATCGTGAAAAAGCTGAAGTTGATTGGCTATCCTTACAAGATCTTCAAGAACACCTCTTTCATTCAGGTGTGTGTTTGTGTGTGTGTGTGTGTGTGTGTGAGAGAGAGAGAGAGAGAGAGAGAGAGAGAGAGACCACGGAGGCCACCAGTCCATTTCACCTCCTTCCCTCTATCTCCCTTTCTCTATTTCTCTCTCGCTCTCTTTCTCTCTCGCTCTTTCTCGCTCTCTTTCTCTCTCTCTCTCTCTTTGTTTCTCTCTCTCTCTCTCTCTCTCTCTCTCTCTCTCTCTGTGTGTGTGTGTGTGTGTGTGTGTGTACTGAGAAAGGGCAGCAGACAAATTGAAACCTGAGCGGCTGCGACTGGTGACTGGGACAGATCAATAGATTTGACTACTGCACAGCTTTGAAGTTCACAGCTCTCGTTTATCTCCATTGACAGAACTTTCAGCAGAATTTTTCTGTCTTTCTATTTTTATTTATTTATTTTTTGTAACTGAAAGTGCCAGCTAAGAGCACCCTGTTGTTTATTGGAATTGAGTCAGATGGAACAGTCAAAGTGGAGACCTCATTCTCAGACCTAACCCCCCCCCCCCCCCCCCCCCCCCCCCCCCCCCTTCCCCCTCTTCTGCAGGGCATGTTCAACACGGTGCTGGAGGTGGCCAAGTTTGAGGGTGCATCCATCCGGACGGTGAGCGGTATTAAAGGTCAGATCAAGAAGGCCCTGCGGACACCCCCCGGTTCTTTCCGCGCCACCTTTGAGGACCGGCTCCTCATGAGTGGTAAGAGTGTGTCTGTTTTTATGTAAGTGTAGAGGAAAGAGCTGTGCAAGCTGTGCTTAGATGCTTGAAGTTTGAAGGTGAACTCATTTTATGTGTGTGTGTGTGTGTGTGTGTGTGTGTGTGTGTGTGTATGTGTGTGTACGAGCACTACCCGACCATAGTTTTATATGACAGGCGGTCCGTTGGCCTGTTGCCTGTTGCATAAGTGCTTCAGTGAATCCTGGTAACATTCTTTATTGGTGGTACTCCCGATTCAGTTTATCTATTTATTTTAGTGTTTTTTGTTTAGTTGGAATACAGTTTGGGGGAAATGCTTTATACAGGCTTGCATAATGCATAATGCTAATGTTCATACAAATTACAGTTCAGAAAGATAATTAGTATTTGCTTTAAGAGGCAGTGTGTGTGTGGGGGGGTATAGTGCCTTGAAGTTTTGTAGTAATATCTCATTTGGTTGCCTCTGTTAAAATAATTTATTTTGTCCTCTCTCAGCACTAAACCATATGTTTTGGTGTGTGTGTGTGTGTGTGTGTGTGTGTGATGCAGACATTGTGTTTTTGCGCTCCTGGTACCCTGTGTCGGTGCCTCAGCTGTACAACCCGGTGACGTCCCTGCTTTTGCCCGCGGGCCACAAGGACAGCTGGTCGGGCATGAGGACCCTGGGACAGCTCAAGCATGAGATGGGCATCCGCAACAAACCCAACAAGGACTCCATCTACAAGGTAGCACACACACACACACACACACACACACACACACATACATACATACTTACATACATGCTCAAATCTACTACACACTATTTACTTTTATGTTTTATATCATAAATTTACATTATAAACTGTTTCTTTCATTTGTGTTTTCCTGAAACTTCTTGTGATTAACCTAGAACTAGTCTTTACCAGTCATTTCTAGAACATTCCGTTTTTTTGTGCACTCATTTCACGGGTCACTCCACTGCACTATAAAAAAAAGCCTAAACCCTAACCCAGCCAGTGACAATACATATGCTGTTGTATGCTGTAACATTGAGGACACAAGAGACGTGGCACACACTCATGCTCTCTGTCCTCTGCTGGTAGCCTGTGGAGAGAGGGCCACGCCGCTTCAACCGGCTGCAGATCCCCAAGGAGCTCCAGAAGTCTCTGCCCTTCAAAAGCAAGCCCAAGCAGCAGCAGGCCAAGGGCAAGACCCCGCGGGACCTCGTCCGTCCAGCCGTCATCCGGGAACCCCACGAACGCCAGGTGAGACTACCCTTCCACCCCACCCCAACACGTGCACCTATGCACACATATCCATACACACACACATATACATACACACACACACACACACACTCCATACTACTCCCCACAGATTTCTTTCTTTCCTTAACCACATCTTTTTAAAGTGCCAAAGGTGTGGTTACTCAGTAAATGAATAGACTGAATAGGGCATTAGCCTGCTTTTGAGAGTGACAATAGCCCAAGTTCAGTACCTGTTGAAATAACTGCAGTTTGAGTCAGTGTGCTGAGTGCATTTTAAACCTAGTTTTAACTCCCCAGATTCAGGTGTGGGAGGCAGGTAATGCATACAAAGCATTAGCTTTAGCCATTTCCTTAAGGGCCTGTCTCTGTTTTTGAGGCCGGCCGGTTAAGTCGCCTAACTGCTTCCCCTCAGTACCGAAAGGTCAAAACTAATCCAGTGCGAAACACTCTCACGCAAGACAGCTTTTGTGCGATCGGCTTTTTATCGCCATTATTTAGGTGAATCTCCTGAGGAAAAGCCTGGACGCAAAACACGGCTCGGGTGTTGCGCACCCAAATTCTATTCCGTAATTGGAATTGAATCTGCAGTCATTCTAGATCAGTGCACCGACACACGAAAAGTCTATTAATAACGCTTGCCGGCTTTTACACCCCCAGGTTTAGGTAATAGTCTGTTAGATTTTGAGTGTGTGTGTGTGTGTGTGTCTGTCTTTGTGTGTGTGTGTGTGTGTGCATTCTTGCGCAGTCGCCTTTGGTTCAGCTCACAGTGTCAAAGATGTGTTTCATCTTTGTCTTTATGGAACTCATGCCCGCAATACCTCTCTCTTCCACCAGGTGGCGCAGTTGCTCCATGCTCTGGGCACAGTCTACGGCCACAAGAAGAAGGCGGCGCGCATGGAACAGCGGGCCAAGCGCAAGGACTTCCTTCAGCGGAAGGAGCAGCAGGATGAGGAGAGGCAGCGGCGGCTGAAGGAGGAGAGGAAGAAGCTGTATCGTAACATGGGTCAGAGAGAGCAGAAGAAGCTCAAGTCCAGCCTGAAGGGCAAAGGCAAGAACAATTGAGCGCCGCCACGGGAGCCCTCCCTCCCGGGTATTTGGAGAGACACTGTCCAAGCCAAAACAGTGAACAGGAAGACTGGTCATTGTTGCCTCCTTAAGTGCCAAACACTGATGAACCCTGCTATCTTGTCATTTTTTTTGTAAACTACTAAGTAAGGCAAAGAGTTGTCAGAAGCCGTGAGAGCTGCCACAACTTCTTTTGTTAAAGCAGGAAATTGAAAAAAACGTGCACGTGGGTTTCAAGTGGTTCTACCATCCCTTGTTGGCCCATGCTCTTTATCTAATGTGCCGCAGTTTAAGAAGAGAGGGTCGAAGCGGATATTAGTGAAGGTCATAGGCTTAAATCAGTCTTCCTCAAAGGTGTACTCATGCATTTGAAGTGTGTTTATGCAGATTTTGTGGAACAAAGGACTGCAGCTCTGACCACCAAATTTTACCCCCTTCAGGGATGGTGTGTTCTTGTAATAAAAGGCGTCTGAAAGGTCTTCTGTTTTGATGAGAGTAGAATATTGTTTTAAGAAAAGCTTTTTAATAGCTGTTTTTTTATAAATACAAACATACTAAGAACCCTGAAATGACTGACTGGCCGCCTCCCTTCCTGACGAAGGCAAAATGAGCTCCATGTCATTTTGAACCCATAAACACTCCAGCATCAGGCAATTAGCATCTTTTATTCCATTACTCGACGTCAAAAGTGAGGATGATTACTCTCTCGATATGGGATACTGGGCCTGGCATTTTGCAATCACTCAAATCTGGTAATTGAATTTGGGGACAGCTTCTTCAATTAGCCGCTGAAACACATAGCTTGGCAGGAGGTGGGTGGGGTGTGGGTGTTTTAAGGCTTCTCACATGCTGAGTCGGTTCTAAACACGTTCTCTTGCCATCCTTTTTTTTTTGGAAAATCTTCAAGAAAAGGTAGGGGTGTGTGTGTGTGTGTTGGGGGTAGAGCCATGCTGCTCCGTCTCCCGTCTCCCACCCCCCCACCAAAGACCTGATGCAACCCCTTTTTAACCGTCACAAGAGTTATAATTAATGGACACCAAGAACACCGGAGGAGCTGGTGACTTGGAAGGTGGCACATGCTGGGATGGTGGGTGCTGGAGGTGTCCTGAATGACCCACTGTTTCCGTCTCTGTCTGGTGATTGATGCTTACAGCTAGTGAAGCCCCACCATCACCCATCCCCTTTACCACTGGTGGGCCTTCTGATAGACCCCTCTCTGTGTAGCATATGCCATCGCCCCATAGGCTCAGAATTGGACTTATGTCTTTCTGGAACCTTCCTGGGGAATACGTGCAAGGGCATCTTTTCTCGACCAATGCCAAAAGCAGGCAGACATTTTATGTACACCTCCACGGCTGAGATGGCAGACTATATTCATTTCCAACCTATTTGTTATGTCCTGCACATCTTAACATGTTTGTGTTTGAACCCTGTATAATGTTTAAGACTTGACATTTCCATTGTGTATCTGGCAGGTTTCAGATTGAGCGGCATAAATCCAAGGCCTCTAATGGTGTAGGAATCCATCACCTAGATGTTTGTGGGTTTCGTGTCTTGTTACTTGGGTGCTTGTAATGCCTGGTGGTGTGTATTCACTGGGCGCTGGTAATGGGTTTGTGACTGTTATCTGAATGGCAGAGGCCTTGCTGGCAGCCTGTCGATATGCATCTCATTTTCCATTACACCCCCCCCCCCACCCACACACACACACACACACACTCCCCCACCACCTCCTCTTCCCCACTAATAACAGCCATCGGAAACATTCTATCGCTCTCAACAAGGCACACGTCTGTAAAGCGAAACCGCTTTGTCGTGTTTTTTTTCCCTCTTTCTTCAACTCATTCTCTTTCCCCTCCTCTCTCCTTTCGTTTTGTTCCCTTCCCCTTGCTGTCTCTGCCTCCCCCCGGTCACCATCACAAAGCTGCCACCACTGCCGGTTTTGTTTGAGCAGGGCTTTAGTTGGCGCTTGCCGCCGATATAGCCGCTTCCCCTTGAACAATACCGAGCTTAGCAAGGTCAGCCGTGCACTTGCCTGAAACCCGAGTACCCATTTACGCCTGTGTGTGTTTGTGCGTGTATGTGTGTGCGAGGGTGTGTGTTTAGGTAGAAGAAGAGAATGGCGGCCCGTGTGTGCAGGCAGATGGAACGGGTCTGTTAATGGAGGAAGAGGTTTTTATTGTGTGGCAGCAGGTTAGCACAGGACGATAATGGTAACACACAGGCACGCGGATGCTTGAAGGAGAGGGAGAGATTGGGGGAAAAAAAGAGATCAAGGGACAGTAAATGAGAGGAGAGAGAGACCCTTGCCACTCCACTGCAATAAGTCATGAGGTGTTTATTATAAGTGACTACAAAAAAAGAGAACGCCAAAACATTCAGCAAACAAAAATGACAGGCCAGACAAGAAACGCTCGAGGAAATGGAGGATGTTGTCACTGAGGGAGACAACCATTGTCTTTCTATCCATGAGAGACTAGTAACAGCTCAAAAGGGGAACAGGAAAGTCAGACTGCTTAGTCTTTCCCTTGTACGTGAGGCAGAAATAGTTTGTTTTGTTGTCATCTGCTCTGCTTTTTTTGTACTGTGCTTCTTTCGTCCAGCGTTACAGAAAAGAAGCCCCAGACAGCCCAATGCTGGCTGTCCACTGGCCGCCAGAAGCCTGCTGTCAGGGAGAGATGTGCCTGTGTGAGAGCTGTCTGCTGGGTTGTGAGAAGTGAGAAACTGGCAGTCTGAATTTCCAATGTGTCCTGTGTGTGTGTGTTGGGGTACATGTATGTATATTGTTGAGTTGGGCAGGCAGTGTGTTCCTTTGTCAGGGTGGAGGCAGCAGCAAAATGCCCCCAAAATCCACGTTGGAGGCCCTCGGGCGACAAGACTCCTGGAGAAGCTCTCCTCCGGACGTGGTGATGACCTCTTCCTGCAGAGAGACCAAGAAGAATGAGAGAGAGTTCAATTGGCTCATTCGAATAAATGTGAGGCAACAAAACACCACCTGAAAAGGGAGTTGGTTCAAATCAGAATGTATTTGATTTATGAACTGATTAAAACAGATCGCAGGACAATGTAATTACACCCTGGTCTAGACTGCAGATAAGGTAACATGGCTGCCATCACACCTACAGTACATGCCAACACGTTTGTGAACAGAAGAACATATATAACCTATTAAGCTATAGATTGCCCCTGTTGGCAGCTCATTTGGGTTAGTAGTGTGCCATGGGGTGAAAAGCTGAACTTTTCCCATCTCACCGACTCTCCTTTTAAACGGCGTGTGTTGCGCTCTAATCGCCAGCAGGAGAGGGAGAGAACTTGTGTTCGCGGGTTAATACATTAGCACACACACGCTTAGGGACTCTGCTCATTAAAACAATGTTGTGACGTAATCTAATTCTATATGGTGAAGGATAATATGTGTGATAAATATGTTTGATTTGGGGTATTATTCAGTATTGGTGACTGGGGGAAGTTTGCCGCCGTTATGGCATTTGTATCCGCGGCAAACGTATTGTTTGGTTTACCGCGATATCAGTCATTGCACACTTCATTCACTTGAAATAATATTAATTCATAGTGTGGTACCCACTGTCTGAACCTCCATTTGGCATTTTCCGATGTCTTAATTTAACCATAAAAGTTGCACGCATACACTTACTCGCAGCACTTCCTGATCCCTAGGTCTCTCTATAGCAGTCCTTGTATGGAAGCGCGCGCCGCTGTGGGACAGTATTTGGGTCCTTCTGCAGGGGTGTGGAAGTGCTCATTGCGTTCGGTTCATTCTTATAGAGGGGTGGTTGATATATTTATGCGGCTTAATATACTTTACTACACAAAACACGCAAAAATTAATTATCCTTCACTTTGGGATTGCAACAACGTCTCCTCTGCATTTATACCACTCTCACTCCTAAGTCTACGTCCCAAACAGTGAGCTGGCCGCTCTGGCGTCTCACACATGGATATAGGCGTAGGTTCCTGACACTAATGTGGAGGTTGGGACATAATGACTCTATTGCTCGGCCACCACCGTGCTTGCCGTCTGGCTCACAAAACCAATTACATCTGGTCTCAGCGACATCAGGTGAAGTATTAAGTGATATAAAAGGTCTGGCTGTTCCTTCTGCCTACTGGAGAGGACAGGTCTGGGGTCAGCGTGGCTGTGGGCTCGCTACATTAAAAGGGTCTGATCTAATGAGGGCAGTGTGTAATATAAACTGTTTGATGGCCATTGAGCAGCTGTTCCTAATGACAGAATCTGCTCATGGTCCATGTCACTGAGTCAGAGATAGCTGCTCTGAGTTCAGATATCAAGTGGTACTCTGTCCGAGGTAAAAAAAAAAAGATAAACTGTATGTTTCAAAACCTTTGTCAGTGAGATTTAGTGGACACGCTGAACGTCCGTATCCAGTGATACTGGAACATTTAAGAGAAAAACAACTTTGCTGATGTGGAAATTGTCTTATTTTCAGTGGGCTAATATGTCTAAAGGGGTTGCCATGTTTTATTCAACAACAGAGCTTTGCTGACACAGGCAGTGGACAGACTGCTGTTATGTCTATTTCACTGTAAACCTGCATCAGTATTCTTGCTGTACTCTCATTATGCCTAACATTATGAGGTGAACTGGTGTTAAAGTGGCATTTTATGGGTCACATAATGGCTTGTACCTGCCTCGGGTCATTACAAGTTTCTGTCAAATAAGTTGAGTGGCAACAAAGTTGTAAGTGACGTCTATTTGTGTCTTTACGTGTGAAATGCTCCTATGTGTCTCTAGTGTGGTTTTAGTTGAAAGGATGTTCGACACCTGCCTTGTGGAAGTCGATGAGGTCGGCCAGGGTGGCATGTCTGTTCTGGTCCACGCCCAGGAAACTGTAGTAGTCGCCCCCGGCGTCGATGAGGAAGTGCTTGAATCCGGCGCCCGTGCGGTACGAGAGGGTGTAGCCCCAGATGCGCTCGCTCACGCGCACCAGGAAGCTGCCCTCGCTGGCGTTCATCATCAGAGCCTCTGACTCCTGCCGCGAAATGATGCCTAAGAGAACGAGAGAGGGAGTGGTAGTGGTAGGGAGAGTGGGGTGG
>JAGFZM010000056.1:490206-499896 GCA_017657215.1 Limnothrissa miodon | reverse complement strand
GGGGGGGGGGGGGGGGGGGGGGGGGGGGGGGGGGGGGGGGGGGGGAATGGGAGGGAGGGAAGCGAGTGTTTCAACGTTCCCATATTTTCATGCTGAGATAACAACTCTGAGCTGGAAGGGGTTTTATCTAAAATGATATTCCCGCTTGCTCATAGAAATTATTCACATCACTGCAAAGAATAACAAAATAAAGCACTGCACAAAAATATTTCAAAATACATGTGTACCCCTTGGGTGAAATGACACATTCATGGGCAATGCTCCGGGAGAGTTGATTCACCTGCCAGCGTGTTAAATAAATGTTGTCAAACAGTGCCTCGTTATATTTTCCAGGGGTAAAATACATTTGCATTCATCCACCGCCTCTAATTCCTGGTCAAAACAAATGAAGCTAAAGAGGAGCCACATTACTTTTTGTTTTTTTGTTGTTGTTGTTTCTCTCAGATTCACTTTTCTTTTTGCATGTGCTGCTGGGGCTTGTTGTATTTAACAAAAATAGAACAATCTTTTTTTTTTTTAGCATCACATCAAAAGGCTCCACAACCTTCCGACAGTATCAGACATGTTCTGATGTGTTGCCTAGTTCCCTGTTGGTACAGTGGAGTGACAGAGAGAAAAAGAGACAGAGTTTGTGTGTGTGTAAGGGGGGGATTTGGCAACGACAGCAGCAGGTAACAATCACAACAGGCAAGAAGACAGCCAGGTGCAGATAGAACAGGGAACAATCTATATAACATTAGAATAGCAGTCCAAGAGCTAAGGTAGGAAGGAACGGGGGGGGAGGGTTGAGTGATTGAGTGGCGGAGCGATTGAGCAAGAGGCTGCTTATGTGGCTGGACGTGGCGGACAGGTGTTTCTGGCCAATGGCCGGCTTTGACACCAGTTGTCGCCGGGTCGGAGTTACCTGTCGCTCATGCCCTTGTTAATCTGATCAGCTCTCAATCCCTCCCAGTGGCTCACCGTGACCCCAATCATCTTGGCGCCCGCTGTGAATTATTGAGCTGCCCCCATCCATTCTCTGTCCTCGCCTCCTTAGCCCCAGATCTTTGGCGCCCACCCTCACATCCACACAATCCATTTATCTGCGTTTATTTATTTGGTCCTGGACTGGAGCCTTTCATCTGTCATTTTCTCTGCCTTTTTCGATTTTTGTTGCCTGTAATCAACACTGGCTCTCTCGTTCTTCTGCCCCCTCATCTCTGTCCATTCTTGATTCTTACCACTCAAGGGTAACCCCCCCCCCCCCCCCCCTCCTCCCTTTTTCACAAACACACACACACACTGAAAACACACAGGGAGCTAAAACAGTACGCCATGTGGTACAGCTTATTGTCTTTAATCTATGTTTTTTGGCATAGTGAGATTATCTCACGGTTCTCTGCATAGGTTTTGTTTTTTGCAGGTATGTTCCTTCCCCCCTGTCCTTACACCATCACACACACACACACACACACACACACACACAAACAAACACACACACACAAACAACACCTTTGCATTCAGCTGCTATTCTACTGTAGGCGCAGTACCTACCGTGGAACCAGGGGGCTATTGTGTTGCTGTTCCTCTCATAACCGGCTCTCTTCGGTCTCTGCTCCTCCCGGAACCAGCGCAGGATAGACTCGCGTGAGTTGGGTCGGGCCGGCCGAATCCACACAGGGCTGGGAGGAAGTAAACAGCGAGACTTAGTAAATTGTGTGTGGTTGTGTGGCTCAGGGTGGGTGGGAGTATTCAAGATAAAAGTAAACTGCTAACCAGCGACTTGCAGCACCACAGACAGCTAAGCTGAGCTGGAACCCCAGGGTTCTGGTTTCATTTGCTGGCACAGCTCTCAAGGCTTCCAAGGGAAGCTTTACTGATGTCTTACCCTACAGCTGTCTCCCACTCCATTTACATTCCTTAGGGTATGCTGTGCCTACATGTGTGCATATCACCATATCATCAAGGTATATTATGTACACAGTGTGTGTGTTTGTGTACCATTCTGTGAGGGACTGTGTAGCGGGACTGCTATGGCGACGGTTTTGTCTTCGACGGTAATGGGTGGAGCCGGCACTGGGAGGTGCACTGGCAGCTGTCGATGTGGGCGTGTTGGCGGTGGTCAGCAAGGCTGCTGATTGGCCGGCCTCAGGCGGCGAGGCTGCCGCCGCACCACCAGTGGTCTGCTCAATAATGGTGCTGTGCCGCCGGCTGTGCCCCGAGCCGTTGAGGTGCGTCTTCTGGAAGAGTCCGCTTAAGCCCGCCACCAGGCCTTTCTCAATGGCACGCAGTGACTGGCGCTTATACTCATCACGGGCGCGCCTCGCCTTTGTCTTCATCTCTTCGTCAGCTGCCTTTGAGCGCTTCACTGAAGAAAACAACACAACCCTTTCAGACATTACAACCCTCTCTGTCTATCTGTCTCACTCTACGTCTAAGATCATTTTTTCCCCCATTTTCCCAAGTGGATGTCTGTGCCTGGTTTGCTATTTTTTTCTGGACGCACATTGTTCTTGCCATTCTTTGTCATCCCTCTCGCTCCGTTTCTCCTCTTGCTTCAGGGAGATGTACAGCTCTTTCGCTCTCCTCTCCTCCGTCTGACGGATCTCCTCCTCCCCCCTCAGCCTCTCTTCCTCTTTGCATTTCTGCAACACACACACACACACAATCCATCCTATCTAGCAGATAAGACATTCCGTCTGCAAAAGGTGTTGTCTTGCAATGAGGTCATTACCTAAATTCCATAAGGGTTTCAATTAGGTTTAAATAATTCAGACGATCTCCGAACACCAACAAAGAACAGCGGCTTTAATTAGGGACCAAATTAAGCCAGATCTTCATTAGTATTGGGTAATTAAAGGTGAAGGTGAGAAAAGAAGAGAAGGACATGGACTCCATCTTATTGACTGATGTGTGAAGTGCAAACACAAAAAAGCCCCCTTACACAACCCCTTCGGCATGGGGAATGAGGAAGCTTCAAGGCCACAGTGTGTAAGCATTGTGTGTTATCAATGTGTAAGCATGAAAGCATGCATCAGCCATGAAAGCATACATTTGGCTGTCAAATTCTTCATTGCATGAAGTCTCTTTGAGGTGACACTGAGTCACTATAATGAGGACTGTCCTTGTCACATACAGGCCATGATAAGTCATCAATGACATAACTTACATTTACATTTACATTTATGCATTTAGCAGACGCTTTCATCCAAAGCGACTTACAAAACGAGGATAACAATCAAGCTACATAGCAGAAACCTTAAGGAGCATGGTGCTAGAGGATAGTGCTTCAGTTCATTTTAGTGCTAGGATAGAAGATGTTCTCTGAATAGCTGGGTCTTTAAGAGCTTTTTGAAGGCCTCCAGCGATGGCCCTGTTCTGATTGTTTTTGGTAGGTCATTCCACCAGCGTGGGACGACACATGAGAAGAGTCTGGATTGCCTTGGGCGAGGTGCCGGGACTGCCAGTCGACAGTCATTGGAGGACCGGAGTTGTCGGGGGGTAGCCTGAGCTTTTATGAGAGCGCTTAGATAAAAAGGGGCAGATCCTCTAAGCACTTTGTAAGTCAGCATCAGTGATTTGAATTTGATGCGAGCCGCCAGAGGCAACCAGTGGAGCTCGATTAGCAGAGGGGTGACATGCGTCCTCTTCGGCTGATTGAAGATGAGACGCGCCGCAGCATTTTGGATCATCTGAAGTGGCTTGACGGCACAGGCAGGAAGTCCTGCCAGAAGGACATTGCAGTAGTCAAGGCGTGAGAGGACCATAGTTTGAACCAGCAATTGGGAGGCTTGTTGAGTTAGGTATGGTCTGATCTTTTTGATATTGAATAGTGCAAAGCGGCAGGCCCGGGCAACAGAAGCAACATGGTCATTGAAGGTTAGCTGGTCATCAATCATAACACCTAGGTTCCTGGCTACCCGTGAGGGAGCAAGACACAAGGAGCCAGAGTTGATGCAAATGTTGTGGTGAAAAGTTGGTTTAGCTGGGAGGACCAGCAGCTCGGTTTTTGAGAGGTTCAGCTGGAGATGATGGTCTTGCATCCATGCAGAGATGTCAGAGAGGCAATCCGAGATTCGCGTTTGGATGGTTGGGTCATCGGGTGAGAATGACAGATAGAGCTGGGTATCATCAGCTGTTGTAGGAGAAGCCGTGCTGGCGGATGATTTGGCCCAAGGAAGTGGTATAGATGGAGAAAAGAAGGGGGCCCAACACAGATCCTTGGGGTACTCCAGTAGCAAGGTGGTAAGGCGCAGAGGTGTGTCCTAGCCAGGACACTTTGAACAGTCGCCCAGTGAGGTAGGATTCGAACCAGCAGTATGCATCACCCTTGATGCCCATGTTTGACAGTATAGACAATAGAATACTGTGGTTTACCGTATCAAACGCAGCTGACAGGTCAAGCAGGATGAGTACCGATGACCTTGATTCTCCTCTGGCTTCTTTTAAGGCTTCAACCACAGATAGTAGAGCTGTTTCAGTGGAGTGGCCGCTCTTAAAGCCAGATTGGTTGTGGTCGAGTAGATTCTGTTGGTTCAAGAATTCAGTAACCTGTTTGAATACCGCCCTTTCAATAGTTTTTGCAAGGAACGGAAGGAGAGAGACCGGCCTGTAGTTTCCCACCTGGTCGGGAGCAAGAGAGGGTTTCTTGAGTAGAGGTGTTACCTGAGCATACTTGAATGCAGAAGGGAAGATTCCTGTTGATAGTGAAGCGTTGATCACATGTGTGATAGCTGGTGTGATAGTTGGAGCTATGGATTGCAAGAGGTTGGTTGGAATCGGGTCCAGAGGGCACGTTGTAGGGCGGCTGCAAGTTAGAAGTTTAGACACATCCATTTCGGTGAGGGGTTTGAATGAAGCAAATGTCGCAGCAGGACTATTGTAATCGGAGGTGCTGCCGTTAGTATACGGTCCAGTTGTAGCCTTTGCAGTTGGTTCAGAGAACTGCCTACTGATGGCAGCTACTTTGTCGTTGAAGAAAGAAGCAAAAGAATCAGCTGTCAGATTGGTAACAGGAGGTGGTGGTGGGGGGTTGAGTAAAGTTTTGAAGGTTGAGAATAGTCTCCTGGTTTCCGTGGCGTTTTGAATTTTGTCATTATAGAAGGCCTTCTTTGCAGCAGTGACATCAGATGAGAAGGAAGAGAGCAGTGCCTGGAACCTGTTTAAGTCAGAAAGATTTCTTGATTTGCGCCATTGCCTTTCAGCAGCTCTGAGGTTTGTACGCTGTCGACGGATGGAGTCATCAAGCCAAGGATGCGGTTGGGAGGGCCGAGCCGGTTTGGTGGATAGGGGACATAGCCTATCAAGACACATCCTCAGGGTAGAGCACAGAGACTCAGTGGCATCATTGACCTCAAGTGAGGAGAATGTACATGCTGGTGGAAGAGCAGAGGCGGCAAGAGAAGCAAAGCGAGAGGGAGAGAGATTGCGGAGATTGCGGCGGAACGATACCAGAGGAGGGGTGGTCCGAGATACTACTGGGAGGCGTAAGCTGAACTGAATGAAGTAGTGGTCCGAGAGGTGCAGAGGTGTTATGGTCAGGGATTCCGTAGAGCAGTTGCGGACAAGTACAAGATCCAGTACCTTGCCTGCTTTGTGAGTTGGAGGACTATGAACCAGTTGTAGATCAAACTTGTTTGTTAATGTATTAAACACAGATCTCCAATTATTCCATGACCATACAGTACATTAAGTGATTGTATAATATAGTTTGTGTATGGGTTATATAGAAGTAATAGGCTTGTAGAGTATTTTTCTTCTCTGTGTGTATTGAGACCCGTAGCGAGCTATTGCACACACAACATGATCAGACCAGAGAAAACCTGAACATTTTTGTATTATTTTAGTGAGCTAAAATTGTGAGCCAAATGGAACAGCCTACTGTGTTTAACGTGCGATTTTGGTTGTGGTATGACCATCATGTGCTTCTCTGTGGACGTCTTTTTTTGCCACCTCCTCTCAGCAAGGCAATCGTCTGCACACCCCCGAGTCATTTATTGCTGGCGTCAGGCCTGGTGTATGTGGATATATGTGTGTGTGTGTGTGCGCATGTTAGTATGTGTGAGCTAACCTTCAGCTCTTCCCGGATGCGGTCCTCCTCCTCCTCGACCTGTTTGGCTGCTCTCCTGTCATCCGTCTCCTCCCTCCACTTCCCGGCGACAAAGCGAGCCTTTTCTTTCGCCATGGCATCCCGGAACTTCTTCTCGATCTCAGCCTCTCTCACACGCCTACGGGCATGATGTGTGTGTGTGGGACAGACTGAGGCGACACGTTTGTACCCCATCGCCCTCTCTCTCCCTCTCTCTCTCTCTCTCTCTCTCACATACACACACACCCACTCCTATTCACACGTTTTTTCTTTCACTCCATCTTTCGCTTCTCTCTCGTTGCTACACATTTCTTAATCCTTGGAATATATTGTGCACGGTTTTAGTGAAATACGGGAGCTTTCCTTCGCATACCTGCTGTTTGTGCTGCCCTCCTTCCTTGAGTGCCTTTGCCTTTTACCGAGAGTCTGGCACACAGTTTGCGCTTGTTATTCAGAGAATAGAGTGGAGAAGGGAATAGGACAGGCCCCTCAAAGCCATCAAACCCCATACCTCATCTCTCGTGCTTCTCTCCCTGTCTTTTCATCATCATGCCAATGTTCTATCTTTCACCCCTCTCCATCTCTCAATCCCCCTTCCCACCCCCCAAGAGCGACTGACCCCATCTTTCTCCTCCATCTTGTCATCTACTGCAACACGATGCTTTGTCTTCCCCTTCCTGTGTCTCTGTCTGCCTGGCTGCCTCCCTCTCTTTGATTTGAGAGTGTGCCTAGGTCTGTGCTCCTGTCTCTCCAGAGCTCCTCTGCCTTGGGCTGGGTGTTCCTGTTAGCTCTTATTCATGACCTCTGTTCCATCTTCCTCTCCTCATACCCCCCTTTTTGTCTGTCTCTCTTCTGTTTTTCCTTTTTTTTTTTATCTCTCTTGGGGCTTGCACTGGCCATGTGTCTTTCAAACAAGCTCACCTCTTGAACCCCTTTCTCTTTCACACTCACTCACTCACTCACTTACTCATTCACTCACTCAATCACTCACTCACTCACCAGAGCTCCTGGGCCTCTTGTTGGGCCTGCTTCCTGGCGCGTCCCTCCATGAGCTCCTCAGCAATGTCCTCGTAGGGCTTGTCACCTGGTGCCTCCCCCATCACCCACACCCACACGTCCCCATCAGAACCCATTAGCCACCGGATACCCCGCCGTTCACCTGGCCAACACATGAACACAAGAGGCATGAGTATGGAGTATTAAGTATGAAACAATAATTGCTATGGAGTATAAAGTATGGAACAATAATGAGTTTGGAGTATAGAACCTAGAACAATAATAAGTATAGAGTATAAAATAAAACAATAATCAGTATGTAGTCTTAAGAGTGGAACAATGATGAGTATGGAGCATGTAAAAATAGGCCATTGTTTTAGATTTTATGCGAGTGTTTTGGAATCATTCTCAAAAGCAGTCATGTCGGACAGGTGTTGTTCTGTCGTTCTCACTGGTTGTCTATGCAGTGCACTAGCCCGAGGCCCCCAAAAAAGAGAAAAGAAAGTTGTTATGCTAGTAAGCTTTTGACAACCCCCACAGTGTTTTTGTTGGTTTTTGCATGGCTTTCAGGTGGTTGGTTAGTTGGCCCAGTTTCTACCCTGAGCTTCATCCTTTTCTTTTAGCATTCATTTACTGGGCATGTGTGGGCAAGCGTGTTGTCTCAAGCAATCATATTACTGGGCCAGCAGCAAGCTTTGAAACATAATTAATTTAACAGGACTAAAACATTTATCTGAGACAAAGCTGGTGTTTTTAATCCTCTACTATAATGAGGAACATTTATCTTTGTTTGGGAGCATGCGAATGAGCAGAGGTGTCAGTTTGTCTCTCACTTTGGCTGCCTGATGAAGACATCCCGCCATTGCAGGGGGACTCACGGAAAGACAAGGAAGGAACTTGGGAATATAAAGGCATTGGAAGACAAAACGTTCCTTCAGGGATACAACTCCATCCCCAGCATTCATCCTCAAATAATTTGCAAGCGAGGCTATACTCCCTCTGGCTGTGCCACTGGTTGTCGCTGTGCTTTGCATGTATCATATTTCCATAGCCCAAAGAAAATTGTTTTCTGTACCCCCTCCCCCAAATAGTGGAATACAAACTATGCATTTCAAACAATGCAGTGCTCTTTGAAAACTCCTTTGTTCTTAGTGCCACCTAAAATGGCCCCTGCAACATGAAGAACATGAGGGGAGAGGGGGAGAGGGGGAGAGGGAGAGAAAGAGTGAAAAAATAGAGTGCACTTACGGAAGCAGAACTCTCAGCTTCATTCCCTACGTCTCCCCTTCTCTCTTACCTTCCTCCCTCCCTCCCACCATCTCTCCCTCCCTACTTTCCTTTCCCTTCCCCTGTCTCCTCTATCTCTTGTACCATTAACACACCAGCACTGGCAGATAAGATAAAATCCAAACTCGCTCACTCGCATATCATCACTTGGCCAGAGAGAGAGAGAGAGAGAGAGAGGATGGGTGAGGGAGAGAGAGAGAAGAAGAAATGGAGATAATTCAGTCTCACCACCAAAACTTACAAGTGTTACAGTCAGATCTCATTTCAAAGAGATAGCGGCAATGCCGTCTGAAACCTCACAGAGGTTATAAGGAAGTCTCGCTCTGGGGGAAGAGCTGTTGGATGTAATACACTTCACCTAGACAATCAGACAGCACAGAACAGAGATAGCGTTCTCACGCCTGTCCTCCCTCGAAGGCCGAGAGGAGGAATTACACAAATGTCACCTAGGCTAAGTGTGAACGCGCTGCCACAGAGATGTTACAGGTGCACGGAGGAGAGCTGCGCAGGAGAGCACCATGGCAACACCACGATGCTGGGATAATCCAGCCTCTCAATGCGCGAGGGAAGTAGCATTTCAAATGCAAATGATGTTTGGAGATTTGGGGTATTTTTATCTAGAGGAAAACAATGCTGTAATACGTTACGGCCCAGTAAAGTAGGATTGAATCTGAATTCTCCTCCTCCAGAACAAATTGACCAGGGGCACTGGGACATTGACTTAAGGTGCTGTAGCTGCATCTTTACTGAGTGCTGGATTGTTTAATAAAAGACACATACTTATTTGAGCCCAATAAATAAAGCGTGTAATTTCAGGTATTAATTCGGGGTGAATTACAAAGGCAATATTTACACAAGGTATTAGCAGAAGTAATTCCCACTTCCCAGGTTCTTTTGTAGGATCGACGCCTCCAAAATGTCTACAAGAATTAATAATCTCATGCCTGCGGGCCATTTTCTATACAGATGAAAGGTATAGATCACCTTGCTAGATATTGGGCTATGTAGCCTAACCAAAGACACTGTGCTGCGCACTCCAACATTTGACTTCTTGGGTTCACTCTGCAAGTCATTCAGCACCTCAATGCTGTGACCTTTCTATCTATGATGCATACTACATGATATTTTTTAACATATACTGTATTTGGATACCTGGTATATTGCATGCTACACTACATCATTTTAAAATATACTGTATGACTCATCTCCATGCTATGCTATACAGTATAATCTTCAAAAATATATGCCTGTTACAATTTGTTGGTACATCATCTATGTATCCTACATGTTTATGTATACATTTATTGTTTATGTTGTTTTGTTTTCAGACTGTCAGAAGC
>JAGFZM010000056.1:435206-485206 GCA_017657215.1 Limnothrissa miodon | reverse complement strand
TTTCTTTGATTATCCCACTCTGCTGGAGGGCTTGTGAATAATGATCAAGAACAGGAAATGAGAAAAAGAGGTCAAAGTCTGACACCTACACCTGTATGGCAAATGGCAATGTCATTTCAGACAAGACAAATAGGGGGGAGAAAAAGACCTGTGACAGTCCACCCCTGCCTCCAACCACACACACACACATAATGGTGTTTTCTCACTCTCCCTGAAAGGCTTAAAAATCCTCACTGCATTGGCGTCTCCCCTATCGGCAATCATCTGCCCATGAATTTTCCGGAGGCACTTCTTTCCCAAAGCTGCGCCTCCCATTCCTGCTCCCACCTTACTCTGCCTGGCCAACCTGTGGCCTCGCCTGTCACAATGGATTTGGAACGCTGCCTTGAAAGCACAGCATGTTCTCATTCCACTCCCCCCCCCACCCCATCCACACACACACACACATACATACACGTGCCTTAATCCAAACCGTTTTCTTTTCCCCATTCTGCACTCCCTGCACCTGTACAGATCACTTTTCCTTTTCTCCCGCTGTCTGCAATCGCAGGTCAGTCTTCCCGTGAAGGTGTGTGGTGACGTGACGTGGCGCTGTCATGGATGCCATCCTCTGTTTTTTGGATAGAGGTGGGTGTAGCGGGGGGTTGAAGTGACAAGCGGGCTGTCACTTTTATTGGCAGCACACTCGGCTAGCGCCCATGAAAGGTGTAATGTGTCACCAGCGCTGTCACTTGCGCACGTGATGGAGGCTCTTTGCCTGACCACCACACGAGCAACGCTGGACAGATAGACGGATGGAACCGTTGGAGCCGCAAAGCTGACCGACTCCCTCTGGCTGAAGCTTTCTCTTTATTAAGTTTTCGGGAGGTCAGTGTGTGTGTGTGTGTGAAGTGGGGGAGGGGGTTTACGGTGGCAGTTGCAGTTTGGTGTTTTTTGATGTTGTCATTACCACAAGCCTTGTGGTTCTCCCCTTCAAATGTCAAAGGCATTAGAGGATGCACTCCTCAAAGTCATTAGCCAGCTTGTCAGTGCTGTTGGATGACACTGCAGAATGGGCTGTGAACTAGGGGTGCGTGAACCGACTAAAAATAGGACACTTTTTTCCTTTATTCATGGTGGAAGCCTTTTTGTGCCATTTATTTATAAATTATTTATTTTTAAATCACAAAGCCCCTCTGATGTGACAAGACACATACCTCTTTATGTCACTGACGGTTTATAATGTAAAAATTACATTATTCTTAGCCTTATGATTCATGAATCACCATTTATACACACACACATACACACACACACACACACTCGCACATCTTTAAGTTCTGTCCAGCATCTTGGCATTGAATTGTCCCCCCGCAGGAGTGATATGTGAGACACTGACACAAATGGACACTGACACTCTGTGTTGGTGTGTGTGTGTGCATGTGGGCATGAGTGAATGTGTGTGTGTGTGTGTGTGTGTACATGTGGGCATGAGTGAATGTGTGTGTGTGTTGGAGTATGTGTATGTGACACAGAAGCAAAAACACTGCCTCAGCTCTGACCTCTTCTTAGATCGCTGTCTCACGGCCGGGGTGGACGATCGCAGACAGGCGGGTCGCAATGGAGCGATGGACGGGCAAGACAAAAGACATGCACTCCGCCTCATCAGTCAAGACTAGCCTCCAGAGAACGGGAGGGAGTGAGAGAGAGAGATATAGAGAGACAGGGACACACAGACGAAGAGATGTGAGGTGGTGTGGCGAGGAAGCAGCCTGAGTTAATAGAAAGAAAAAAGGAGCTTTTAGTGTCAGTCAAAACAAACCTGAGCAGAGTGTTGGGTTAGGTTATACCCCCCCCCCCCCCCCCCCACACACACACACACGACCTTACACACACACACACATGAACAGTGCAATCGTGCCCTTATTTTCTCCCCCCTTTGATTTTCACCTGGAAAAAAAAATTCTGTTTTTGTTATGGACGCCAGGGACGCCAGGGCTTTGATCTTCCCTGCAGCTACAGCGCTGATACACTGGTTTTTCATTCCCCGTTTGGGAAGAGCAGAGAGGCGTTGGAGTGCTGCACGCCACTGCACTTCCAGCTGATGGAGAGATCAGGGGAGGAGGAATTATCACCCCCAACAGTCTCCAGAACTCTTTTCCCTGCCTGACAGGAAAGAGTCTGCCTAAGTAAGTGTAAGTATGTGTGGTGTGTGTGTGTTTTGCGCGTGTGTGTGTCTATGTGGATCGGGGTCCACAATTTGCTATTCTGTTCACCTCGTCCAACACCGCTTGCTCTTGAGTCCTTGTTTGATGTTCAAGGAATCGAGTTAGACGTGTGAGGAGAATATGCAAAGGGTCTTGCCAGTTTAGGGACGCAGTGTTGCAAATGTGAGTCCCTGTGCTATGGGGCTGTTAATCGTCTGTCTGCCAAGTGACAGTTTTTGCAAGCGCTGACCTGTTAGAATCCTGTGCACAGGTGTTTCACATCATGAATAATTGGAGGACACCACATGGTTTACCTGCACATGATAATGAATTTCCAGTTCTACTGGAGAATTCAACTCATTTTATGCCCAATGCAATGGCCTCCAGACATCTCGTGGCACACTCTCTCCCACACATACCTTACCGTGAGTAATTGGAATGGAGGATCCAGCATAGTCATTAGAAGCAGAGAGCCTGTCCTGTTCCGACCTCTGCCATTTTGTAAAATCGCAGCACACTAGAAAACTGGCCAGAAGTTGGTTCTCTCACTCTCTCTCGCAATCTCTCTCCAAGTTGGCTCCATGGCTATGTGCACACAAACTAGCTGCCATAGAGGAAGTCCCTGCTGGGAGGGGGGTGGATGTTGGCATGGGGGGAACAGTTCCAACCCAAAACAGCTGGTCTCACTCACCACCGATAAGCAGATTCGCCCTGTTGCGTATCTAACTGAGCGACGGCCAAGGGTTCGCAGCAGTCGCACCCAAAAATGACGGCTGTCGCAAATTGGTTAATAAAGGGGGCCACGAGACGGGGTATAGTGATCCCTGATACAGGTGGCAAATCGCCCACCAAATTGTAATAATCATAAATTCCACTCAGCTGAGAGAGCATGTTCTCTGAGGTGTTGCTTTTTCACAGGCACTAAATACTAAATGTAGGACGGATGCTACAGTCCAGGCTAATTCACTGTGATCATTTAATTTCAGGTCCTCATGTTCTTTTTCTTTTTCTCCAGACATATGTTGTGACTTTTTTTCTTGTGTCAAGCCCACCATCTCTGTTGGTAATGTGATGTGTTTGGATTCATGATTGAGTTGCTTGTTCTCCACCTTCACATTACTCCTGGCATGAGTTCTTTTTTTTTTTTATTTCCTGCCTGGTTACCCCACCCCTCCCCTCCAACCTCACACATCAAAGCAGCCTAGGGCCCACTCTTTGTCACTCCCCCATGGTTGTCGCATCCGCCAAGGCCCTTAATTGAACCAGATCTAATGTCTAATTCGTTTAAACGGAGCGAGCAGCTCGCTGCCACTCAACAGTCGTGGCACGGCTGTAGGGTCTTCGGCGGTGGGATGCTGTTGTTGCTGTTGTTTTGGTTTCTTTTTTTTTCTTCTCTGTTTTTGTTCTCCCTCCTCGCTGTTAATTAGTGTAATTACACAGGATGTGGGTGTGAATGTGTGTGTGTGTGTGTGCATGTGTGTTTGTGGGAGGGTGAACAGGGATTACTACCTGACTGAAGTGCAGACCAACTGGTCGAGCTTCTGGCTGACTGCCAGGACAAAGGTGACTGGGGAATTTGTGGATTTCCATTCCAAATATATGTGTATGTGCGTGTCCAAATGCATGCGTACAAGTGTGTTTGTGGGTGGGTGGGTGTGGGGTGTTTAAGGGTCACTCTCCACTAGTAATTAGCTTTTCCCCTTCGTGACCGGGGCAGCCATTTTAAATCAGAAAGAAAAAAAAAAGTCTGAGTCTCTGTGTGGGTGCACCAGATCATGTCAAAGTCTCTCATTGTGCACCGGAAGACAGCAGCAGAGAAACCCCTCTCTGGCCACTATTGACTGCTGCTGGAAAGAGCAGCCAGCAAACCTTTGCACCAGGCCATATAGGAAAGTCCAATCGGAGTGAAGTGTGAGCCAGGGGCCTGGCCACGAAACAGTGGTGGTGGGGAGAGAGTCTGTCATTTATTATTTTGCCTTCACATTTAGAGACGTCAGGAGGTGCTGATCAGTGCACCACAGCGGAGCCTCAAGTGGCGTCTGAGATGACCTTTTCCTCAGCCCTGACAAGTTCCTCCACAACATGGGGCCGCAGCCCGCGTTTAGCCTGTTCCATCAAATGCTATGGGCAGCAGCCAGAATGAGAGAGAGAGAGAGAGAGAGAGAGAGAGAGAGAGAGGACAGAAGGAGAAGTATTGTGCAGTGCATAGTTATGAAAAAGGGACCATACAATGGGAAAGATGTGTAAATGAGAGGGGAGAATAATACAAAAGAAACAGAGGGAAGGACACTGGTACTATGTATTTATGTCTGGGAAGAAGGCTGCCATTATAGCATTAAGGAGAGGGCATACTCTCCTTTTAAGGCCTTCAGGTCACTAATGGTGATAGATTATTACCTCTCTTTGTCCACATTAAGTAGCTGTGTGTGTGTGTGCGTGTGTGTGTGTGTGCATGCATGTAAGTGTGTAAGCGAACATGCCATTCATACACACCTCACGATTCATCGGTGCTTGAGGTGACTCTGGACCGTAATCGTATTCATTAATCCTGCTTGTAATGCAAGGAAATGCCCAAATAGGGGGGGAATGATGAATAGATGGTGAAAAGCATGACTTGAATTGACAGAACTAATAATTTAATCATTGCTCTTAACCTCACAAAAAAAGAGGAGGAGGAAAATGCCCTGGTGAATGACAAGCAGGTCAGCTTAAAAGGAAATCATTTTCTCCATCACCTTCTCTGAGGCCAAGGCAAAAAAATAGGGAGAAAGGGGGTAAAGGAGCAAGAATGAGTGAAAGGTAGAGAAAGAGAGAGAGAGGGAGAGAGAGTGTGATGGTGAAATATACAAATCAAACACCCTCCTCCCTCCCTCAGGGCAGTGTCTCTGGCAGCGATGGCTTTGGGGCAGGGCGAATGGGAGGTCAGCATATCTACTTTCCCAAGGAGTGACCCGATGATCTAATAACACTGCATCTCCCTGGTGACAGCCCAGAGCACATAGTGTGGACAAACAGCTCTCCTCACCCACCCAATAATCCCAGTGCCCAGAACACACACACAAACATAAACACACACAACCCAAATGCAAGGGAGCATCACCACCTCCTACTTGATCTCTCTCATGTGAGCGTCTAAATGAATATACTGCCTAGTATATGAATTCCTCACCATTTCATCATAAATTAATACACAATGTGACTTAAAAATGTCTCCCTGTCCTGTTTAATATCGTATACAATGCAGTATACTTTTTACTTTCACTGTAAATTCATATACAAGGGAGTGTTTCTCGCTCTCTCATCCTGGATTCATGCACAAGGTAAGAAGGCTATTTCTTCTTCTCTCTTTGAGCCGCCCCTTCCTCTTCTTTGCTTTGAATCTTTCTTCCACACAGACATGGTCATTGCAATGTGCTCACACATACAGTGCACTGAAACAAAACCCTAGGTTCAAAACAACGACAACAACTGTAACAAAGAAAAAAAAAGAAAACCCTGTCCAGTTGAAAACTGGCTACAACCTACTTTCCCTCAATAAGTGTACCAAGGCTCCCACTGAGCCTTATTTGCACATCCTACCACCCACTGTTTACCTCTCACCCCCCACCATCTCGCATGAGGCTGGCTGAATCGACTCACAGATCATCAGAGGGACTGCAGTGGTTGGTTTTGGCGGAAGGCAGGAGGCTTCAGTGAGCAAGAGAGTGAGAGAGAGAGAGAGAAAGAACTGACAGATGAGGGCCCTAGGATCAAACGGATGTAATTGTGATGGTAATTCGTCTCAAATAAAACTTCCACGGGAGTGAATCAAAGGGGCACTGGCTCCAGCCAGTTTAGCCTGCGGTGACGCCCCCAGACTCCGCCCAGTTCCAAAAGAAGTTCCACACACCACAGCCCACCTGACCCTCACTCTTGTAGCTCACTGTCAGGTAGCTACATTAGTAAATGTAGACACAAATTGTTCACAATAGTGTGTAAATGTCCCCTCTAAATCTGTACTAATCTAAATGGCTGGAGAACAAGCTTAGTGAGCGTGATTAAAGTAATGGATGTTGAATAGACAAGAGCCTGTCACGAGAAGAGTCACTTTCTGCCTCTTGCAATAAGCATTTTTTTCAGCATTCAGCCATGTTTGCCACTCCACTTAAGTCCTATATAGAGTGCACCACTTCTTTTCAGAGGCTTATCATTTTCTGAAATGTCAATTTTCATAGGGGAAAAAAATTTATACCACCTCCCTAATTGCACTCTTGAAAAGAGATCTCATGGCACTTTATGAGCTGCTTCTGCAGCGCTAAGATCCAAGGCCTGAATCTGGGGTTTGTGAAAGAATGAATGAATGAATAAATGAATGAGTAAATTAATGTACAAGACAGATGACCAATCCATCAGGCTGGCATGATGTCTGACTAACCGGCCTAATTGTGGAAGATGTGACAGTTGCCGTCAGATGCCGCACCGAGACGGTAGAGGAAGGAGGGACAGAGGTTTAAAAGGTAGCTGGAAGAGACGGGGCTCTAGACTTATAAAAAACACTTTGACGTCAATTAAACTGGAATGTACAGTAGCCACCAGTCTGGGAGCCAATCATACAGTTGCATGTAACCTGCTGCACATCCAACAAACCCCTTTAAAAGAGGATCCAATTAAACAAAGTTGGTGGTGGAAATTGGAACTGAAAACACATTTCCCAGGAAAATGTCAGCTCTTTAAAATACACTATGGAAAAAAATGGCAGAAAATCAACACCAATGGGTTTGTGTAGTCCTCAGAAATTTCAAGATCACAATGTCAAGAATTCATTAGCTACTGTAGAATAATGACATTTGGAATGCGTTTTTCTCTGTGGTGAGTGCACTATGGCCAGTGATATTTCACATGCTGCAAATACGATAAAGAAAAACAGTAAAAATGGGAACGCTTCTATGATTAGTAAGAGAGAGCGTTCCAATTCTGACTGGAGGAAAAGTCTTGCTTAAGAGTGAAGCTTTGCAGGCTTTAATTTATAGAGATCATTCTCAACACCTAAGCTCGGTTAATTGGAACATCAATTAACACCAGATCTAAACCAAAATAATATGTCTGAGACTACCCACACAGAAGCCTTCTCCACAGGGTAGTTCCTGTGTAAGTACAGCGTAATCCTGCCTGGCAGATAAGAGCTAGTTCTGCTAACATTCGTAACTCTCTGTGAGACACAATGTCTTGGTTTTCAGCTTGTGGAACTCACAGTTCTCTTTCGTTTCGAAGCCGAAACGTACGAGTGGATGATGCCTATCATCTCCTGCTTTTCTGAAGTCATTTTAAACCAACCCTTTGAAAAAAGGGCAGTAAGCGCACTGACGCGTGCAGGCAACTACTTAGACAGCCCTGCGTGACGTCAGAAAGTCTATATATTGACTGCGCTTACGCTTCAGGTCCTCTTTGCCTCTTTCACCTCGCCTACTGCGTGTGTTTCTGAGTCGTCTTTCGTTTGCTCTTGCAAATATTTCTAAAACCCAACGGCTTTTTTGAAAGCCCACCACAAAAGCTTTTTTCAAAGCTTTCCGAAGGATTCCGTCTTGCTCAAAGTGCTCACGCCGGTCCCTGACTTCTGGTACCCCGAGACGCAAGATGGCTACTCGTCTGTGCACCGATTGTGACCGTCCGATGGCGATCTCCGACTGCTATGCTATCTGTTTTATCTGCATGGGGAGCGAGCATGCTATGCTCGCATTTTCGCGGCCAGATCTTTGCTCGGCTTGCGAACGCCTCTCCCCTACGGCTATCTCCAACAGAGCGGCATTTTTCGTGGGTTCCACTGGTGTTACAGGGGCGGGCTCTTCCCCCGCTGGCACTAGGGGTATCGTTACCCGCCAGTCTATCGATGTTTCCCCGGCGTCCCCGCACCCGGTTGGGCTTATCGATCGGTCTTCAGTGGCTACTCGGCCGTCGGTTAGCTTCTCAGCGGCTAGCTTGCTACCAGCTAGCCAGCTAACTGCGGCCCACCAGGCTAGCCCTGCTAGCTCCATAGGCGCTGCCTTTGCCCGCGTGGCTACCACGCCGCCTCAGGGCGACGATGATGACGAACCAGTTATCGAGGCCGTGGATGAAGAGGAGTTGTCCTCCTTCCTCTCCGCTCAAGGCGCCACTGTTGAAGATATGCCACCGGTTGTGAAGACCCACGCCGCCCAGTTAGCTTCTGAGCTAGCTTTGTTGGCTACACAGGCGGCTAGCAGGCTAGGCCTGCCTCCGCCTCAGCGCTATCCGGAGGGGCGTTTCGACCCCTTTTCCGGCGCGCTTCCCTCTCCGGACGCTCTCCCTCTCCCTGCTCACCCCACGGTTGTGGCTGACGCGCAGGGCTCCTGGGAGGCTCCCTACGCCGCCATTGCCCCTATCCAGGGACACGCGGCGTTCTACGCGATGGACAGTGCGGGCGCCATTGGCCTCTTACAGCTTCCTCGCGTTGAGGATGCGGTCGCTGGCTGTTTAGCACCAGCCTCTGCCACCACCTGGACATCGCCTCCCGAGCTCCCCTCCAAGCCGCAGAATCACCGCTCTCACTTCACTGGCTATCCGGGCGGCCATTAAAGCCGACGGGCGCTCCCTTGGCTCATTGATCGTCCTTGACAGGCATCTCTGGCTGAACCTCTCCTCTATGCCAGAGAAGGAGAAGAAGCATCTCCTGAATGCTCCCATCTCCGCCGATGCTCTGTTTGGCCAGGCGCTGGAACTACAGCGCGACCGCTTAGAGAAGACGAAGTCAGCGGCTCAGGCCCTGCAACCCGTGCTTCCTAAGCGTGCCCCGCCTCACTCGACCGCTCCCGCTGCTCCTCAGACGTGTGCTCGTACGCCTCAACGGACGCAACAGAAGAAGAAGGCGGACGCGCCCAAAGCCGCGCCACAGCCGGCTACTGGGTCGCAACCCACTTGGCAGCGCTCCCGCTCACGCGGGCGCCCAGCTTCCGCCAACCGTCCGGCTAGCCGGGAGCGGCGTAAGAGGCCACAGCGATCCTGATGCGATCGCGTGTGCGCGGCAGAGCATGTCATGCGATCGCCATCCATTGACTGCTACGCCTCTGTGTGCACTCAAGGGCCCGGGTCCTCGCTCTGCAGTCCCCAGCTCGGAGCGTTCCCCCCCACTCCGGCGGTCCTCTCTGATCTCACCCCCTTACGGGCCGCTGAGTTTGCCTTGTTCACAAGCACTCCGCACACACGCTACCACCCCTCTGGGGCAATGTTTCACAATGAGCCCCGGCCCAGGCCGGAGGACACTCTCTGTTCTGTCAGCGCTATCGCGCACTGGGGCGCCGGTGCGGTCTCCGGCGCGCGTTCAGCTGACACACGCCCCGCGCTCTGCGCCCCGCGTCTTGACACGCCTAGACGGCGCCCACGTGGCGCCGAGGCCTCTGCTTGTGCCACGATCTCTGCGTCCTCTGTCCCCCTCGCCTCTGGGCAGTGGGCATGCGACGCCTCTGAATCGTTCACGATCAGCGCTACCAAGCACTGGGGTACCCATGCGGTCTCCGACGCGCGTACAGCTGACACGCCTCGACGGTGCCCAGGTGGCACCGAGGCCTCTGCTAATGTCGCGACCTCCGCGTTCTCTGTCCCCTTCGCCTCCGAGTAGTGGACATGTGACGCTTCGGAGTCATTCACGGTCGAGAAGTCCCCCCCGTCCTCTCTCGCCCACGCACACGCACTCCGAGTCGGCTGCCCCACGGGGCGTCGCAGGTGCAGTGTGCGGCTCATCTACCACCAACGTCGCTGACGCGCGCTCCAGGTCGGCCGCCCTACGGGGTGTCGCAGGTGAAGCGCACAGTTCACCGACATCGGATTTCGCTGACGTGCGCGCTGAGTCGGCCACCCCACCGGGCGTCGCGAGTGATGCGCACGGCCTTTCAGTCACGCGTGAGCGCCCAGCGGTCTCACACACGGCTAACTGGCCCCCAGCCCCCACACTCCGTCGGGTCTCTGGTCTGTCAGTCGGACGCTCTTCAGCTTCGCGGACAGCCTCAGTCTTTGACCTCGGCCCCCCTAGTGCCACTCGGAGGCAGCATAGCACTTCGTTTGTCCTTGCTGCCTCCTCATGCCGCCGCTCTGCTCCGGCAGAATTGGGCGATGTGCACAACGTCACGTTGGGTCCTGTCAACAGTGTTGAAGGGCTATCAACTGCAGTTCAGGTGGCCGCCCCCGCCCTACAGAGGTGTCATGGAGTCAGTGGTGCCCCCCTCCAGGGCCCCTGCTCTCAGACAAGAGCTTTGCGATCTCCTGAGAAAGGGCGCTATTCAGCGCGTAGATCCGACGCTGGCGCGCGCAGGTCGTTACAGTACGTACTTCCTGGTGCCCAAGAAGTCGGGCGCTTTTCGGCCTATTCTAGACCTCAGAGCGCTCAATGCTTCGCTCAAACCTCTCACCTTTCGCATGCTCACGGGGCGCATGGTGGCGGAGTCAGTCCGCCAGGGGGACTACATGGTCACCATAGACCTTCAGGACGCCTATTTTCACATAGGTATAGTCCCAAGGCACAGGCGTTTTCTACGTTTCGCCTTCGAGGGCAGGGCGTACGAGTACGCAGCCCTCCCCTTCGGTCTATCTCTGGCACCTCGGTGCTTCACCAAATGCGTGGAGGCGGCGATCGCTCCGCTACGCGCTCAGGGGATCAGACTCCTCAATTACTTGGACAACTGGATGCTGCTGGCAGATTCCAGACAGCTCCTAACGTCACAGACTCACATGGTCTTGCATCACCTGCACAGTCTGGGTTTCTTAGTGAACCTAAGCAAGTGCATGCTCTCTCCCTCCCAGGAGGTCGAGTTCTTGGACGTGAGGCTGAACTCACGCTCAATGAGAGCGACGCTCACACCGAAGAGGCCTCAGGACGTCAGGGCGTGTCTACGCCACTTCGGACTAGGTGCCTGCGTTTCGGCCAGGCTGTGTCTCAGACTGACGGGCCTCCTATGCGCCGCTGTCCCACTCGGCCTCTTACACTTACGCCCGCTGCAGCTCGCCTTAGCGGAGCTAGGTGTATCCTCCAGGACGAACCCCGCCCGTTGGATCTTAGTGTCCAGACGCATGTGGCTAGCCCTCGCGCATTGGTGCAGGCCGTCCTCCTTCACCGGAGGCGGTGCCTTGGGCGCTATAGCCAGACGCATGACGGTGACCACCGATGCGTCCAAAACCGGCTGGGGCGCCGTTTGCTGCGGTCGCCCCGCCAGGGGGACATGGGGCACAGCCTCCAGGAGATTACACATCAATGTGTTAGAACTCCTTGCTGTCTTCTGCGCTCTGAAGGAGTTCTCCCTCTTCTCAGAGGGGAACACGTTCTTGTGCGTACAGACAACACCACTGTTGTGGCGTATATCAATCGCCAGGGCGGCACGCGCTCTCCGGACCTGTTTCGCCTGGCGTACAAGCTGCTCACCTGGGCCTCCCGCCACTTCCTGTCGATCAGGGCGCCGCACTTGCCAGGTGTTCGCAACACAGGCGCGGACCTCCTCTCCAGGGGTGTTCCGCGTGCAACTGACTGGCGCCTCTGCCCAGCCGTGCTGCACAGCCTCTGGTCCCGCTTCGGGCGGGCACGAGTCGATCTTTTCGCCTCGAGAGAGAACGCTCATTGCCCAGCGTGGTTTTCGCTGGAACGAGATGCGCCGCTAGGGTCAGACGCGCTGGCACACCCGTGGCCGCGCAGTCTGCTCTACGTTTTTCCCCCCCTTCCTCTGATGCGTCAGGTGTTGGCCAGGATCAGAGCGGGGGCTCACAGGGTGATTCTGATCGCCCCCAATTGGCCATCTCAGAGCTGGTTCTCAGATCTGGTCTCACTGTTAGACGGCCAGGCGTGGACTCTCCCTCTGAGGAGAGACCTCCTATCACAGGCTCACGGGTCGCTGTGGCACCCCAAGCCGGAAGCGTGGAGACTGACGGCTTGGCCCCTGAACGGGCGCGTCTCCTAGAGAGCGGCCTGTCAGACGCAGTGATAGAGACCGTCCAGGCTGCTAGAGCTACGTCCACTAGGTCGTTGTATACACTGAAGTGGCGTGTTTTCAGCACGTGGTGCAGAGACAGAGGCTGTGATCCTCTAGTCTGCCCTATTGGCGAGATGCTTGCTTTTCTGCAACACCTGTTTGATCAGGGTCGTACACCCTCTACTTTGAAGGTGTACCTCGCAGCCATCTCAGCATGCCATGTTGGCTATGCTGGCGTTTCCCCAGGCACTCACCCCCTTGCGTCGCGCTTCATGAAGGGCGTCAGGCGGCTCCGCCCCTCTTCCTCCCCTTCAGTCCCTACTTGGGACCTGGCCACTGTCCTACGCGGACTGGCCCTTACGCCCTTTGACACTCTGTCGAGTGCCAGTCTAAAGATGCTTTCCCTTAAGACTGCGCTTCTGCTCGCTCTGGTCTCGGTGAAGCGTGTCAGCGATCTGACTGCCTTGTCGTTCAGTCCTGGCTGTCTTTGAGTTCACCCAAGGTGACGCGCGGGTCACGCTGCGACCGAATCCCTTTTCTCGCCCGAAAGTGCTGTCCACTGACCCTCGTTCGAGGGTCATTGAGCTCGCAGCCCTTCCTGGGGCGGGCAGTTCTGTGCCCGTTACTCTGTGCCCAGTCAGAGCGCTTCGTGCCTATTTGATGCGTACGCAGAGCATCAGGAAGACGAACCAGTTGTTCGTCTGCCATGGCGAGCGTGCCAAGGGTCAGGCCTTGTCTACCCAACGCATGTCGCATTGGCTTACGGAAGCCATACGTCTGGCATATGAGGCGGCGGGTGTTCCTCCGCCTGTTCATGTCAGGGCGCACACCACCCGTGGAGTGGCGGCTTCTTGGGCCTTCTGGAAAGGCGTCCCCATGAAGGATATCTGCTTGAGCGCTTCGTGGGCCTCAGGCAACACCTTCGCGCGTTTTTACGCATTGGACGTCACCAGGCCGGGTGTGGCAGAGAGTGTTCTCTCTGGGCCCGGCGGCGGTCCCATGGATCTTCCCACCTCGGGCTCCTTGGTGTAGGGCTCTTGAGGCTTGGTTGTAGTGATCCACTCGTACGTTTCGGCTTCGAAACGAAAGAGAACGTTACGGATACTAACGTATCCTCGGTTCTCTGAGTGAGAAGCCGAAACGTACGCTTCGGGCCTCAATCGCCGACGCTGGCGAGCTTGGCAAAGAGGACCTGAAGCGTAAGCGCAGTCAATATATAGACTTTCTGACGTCACGCAGGGCTGTCTAAGTAGTTGCCTGCGCGCGTCAGTGCGCTTACTGCCCTTTTTTCAAAGGGTTGGTTTAAAATGACTTCAGAAAAGCAGGAGATGATAGGAATCATCCACTTGTACGTTTCGGCTTCTCACTCAGAGAACCGAGGATACGTTAGTATCCGTAACGTTCTCTGGCAAAATTGGCAGTGAAGACATACTGTAAGTAGCAGTTAGCTAAGCGTACCTGATACATTCTTTGAGCTCTGTGAGTGAAAGCTCACATCCAAGCTCTGCTCTGCTGTCTATGCTAATAGCAGCACTGCCTGATGCCTTGATGAAACAAACGTACCGGAACTCAGCTTTCAAAATGGACACAGGATTTCTGTCCAAATTGAATCTATTGTGCATATTGACTTCAGTATAAAAATTATTCTGGCATGAAAAACACACCAATCAATACACACACAGCTGGTGTAGATCTATTTGAAATCCAGATGATGCCATAATCCTGTCCAAAAATAATGAATTAATAAGTATTTATATAATACATTTTGTGAGTCTCTGGCAGCTATGCAGAAACTGTGCTATTTCTCAAAGATAGTTACTGCCTAAAATTATGACTAGTGGCATCAGTTTATCAGTTCTCTGATTTATCTGAGTGTTTGGGCCATCTAGTGTTCTTCCATTTTCATTATCTTATCTTTTAAGTCTTTACAACTTCAAGTGTCACGAAGCATTAGAAAACATTTATATGCTCGATTGCACATGACCAATAGAGAGTTACAAGCACTCAGTTCATTCTCTAAGTAGAGTGAGATAAACACATGATGAAAGTCTCTCATCAAGTCACTCATGAAAGTCAATAAGGCACCATTACAGAAAATGAGTTAGGTGTCATGTTTCCCTACTAAAGGACAAAGAAACCTATTCTAAGATAATGGCTCTTGAGTACTGTGAGAATGAATGAGAATATATAAACTATTATAAATGCTATTGTTATTGGTTAAACAGTGTTATGAATGCATCATAACCCTACATTCATACATTTAGAATGCTTTATATATAAGAAGGCTGCTCATGACGGTGATGGCACTTAAAATGCTGATGCTAAAGAACAATGGCCTCTTTCTTTATATATCTGTTTTTTCCATTGTAGTTTTTGCAGTTTGTAATAAAAATATCAGCGGGTGCTTCGGGAAAGGATCTAGACTGCACTTTATATTAAGTGTCCTCGGGCACACTGTACTTCAATTACTTAAATTAGTGCTCTGCTTTTTCTCATAAAAGAATAACAGGACATAACAGTCTCTGCTTACAGTCATAACGCTCGACCTGATGGGAGAAAAAATGGCAAAATAAAAAAGGAGGAAGGAAATGAAGGTAGAACCCAAGTTCCAGGCTACACATTTCAAGATTGTAACATCTCTTTTCATGTCTTTGTTCTCACTAAAATGTACAACAGGTCTCGTGCAGATAACTCCTGACTCTCATTATAATGATCCAATCAAACCAACCATGGGAATCAATTAGAATTCCCATGGCATTGTAGTGGCTTTGTGAAATCTATTAAAGCCAAGCAACCACAAACCACAGTCCCAATGAATTTTGCAGTTGACTCTTGATATATGTATTAATCATTTTTTTCCCAACAATAGTTCAGGGAAAAATAAAAGACTAACTGAAATAATAGGGTGTCAGTGTGCTGCTGGGATAAGGCTGGGGGGTAATAAAAAGCAAACACATCATTCAGGCACAGGCACGTGCAGATGGGGGGGGGGGGGGGGGGCGGGAGGTGCTTCAGCACCTGCCCCTTTGCCCCTTGATGCCCAAAGTGCCCTTTTGTCAATGTGTATTTATTTATTTATTTATTTATTTATTTATTTCAATGTGTGAGAAAGCCTGTCTGTAGCCCTTCAAAAAAATCATAGCCTAAGGATAATTTCGATACCCTGGCTACGCTCAATCATGTGATCCGCGTAAACGTGCCCTGACCTGCCCTGAAGCTTGGCGCTGCAGTTCTGAAGACTTGAAGGAGAACACCATAAATCGACCCACAAGGACCGGTGAGTAGGTTCAGCAGCGGCATTCATAGTGCGATGTGCACATTGTTTTCTTGTAAGATGACAGACAGTGCCGTGAGAATATTGTGTGAGCTTTGCGAGCGCGCGTGTGCGTGTCTGACACCCAGAATAGGTGGATATGACTTGTGGCTTTGTGTTGCTTTTGCTAACATTCAGGCCCGTGGCTTCTAGGCAACTGGGGCAGTACAGTAAACTAACGTTAACGCTACCTGAAAAACCGTGCTCCAAAAAAAAACGGGTTCAACGGGTGTTTTTTGCAATTCTTAGTGTGGTCTGTTGTCCGTTCATCCGATATCTTGCAGTTTATGTACAGTAGTAGGTTACAGTGTGTAGGTGGTTTAGTTTGAAGCGTGGTTTGTCTTTTGAAGTTATTGAAATAAAGCCAATGCCATCACAATACTTAAAAAAGGCTTTAGGCATACCGAGGAAAAAAAAGAGTCTACATTTGTTTTTGTTCTTCATCTGATTGATGAAATAAACCGGACTTCATAGAATGTGTTGTATAGAATTGTGTTTGAGCTAATACCATCTCCATTATTAGTTTAACTGCACATAGGCAAATTGATTAGTGTTACTGCTGATACTTTCATTTGTGAGCACAAAAAAACCTTAATGCTTCACAATTAGATTAATTAGTTGTTTAAGTAGTAGGCTATGTTTTAATGTAGCTCAAAAAAAAAGTATTTCCAGTAGCTATCAGTTGTCTTTGCATCTTGTCATGATCACAAAATCGTTTAATCAGCTATCTCTCTCATGCTCTTTTTAGTTGCTACACTCTCAGGTCAGTGCCTACCTCCAGCAATATATTATATATTATAATTGACTATACATTGTATTTATTTATTTAACCACCTGCAACAAGGAATATTCTTTAGCCTTCACCCTTATTAATCCGTGTTTGTCTTGTGTAACTGTGTTTACTGTCTGTCTTAGCTGTTTTTGCTGAGTGAATTTCCCTGATGTGGGATACAGGGGTTAAAGTAAAACAAAATCCTGAGCCTGAACTTTTTGAGGCTAGAAATTTGTGAATTTGGGACAATCCTTATTCTAAAATTATTTTTATTATCTGTCCTTTATTAAACTTTTATTCTTTTCACTTTTTTTTGCTTTTACTTTTTTCTCTTTATTTTATCCCCTATTTTTATCTTTGTAAAGCACATTGAAAGGCTATATAAATAAACTTGCCATGCCTTTATCTATTGCTAGGATATCATCCCCAGGCTTCATAAACTTGCGCTCCATTTTTTTTCTCCGACAATGCTAACGTGACATTGACGTATGGGTGTCAATCAGTGCTGTAGTCTAGTCTTCTGTGGTGGGTATACTGCCTGTGATGGGGTTGCTCCCTCTCACCCTTATTAATTCGTAAAAAAAATCTTATAGTTTTATTTTAAAAAGTATGCTGCATTCTTTTAAATGTAGGCTATATGCTGAAAGAATATAACCAGTCTGCTGCATCTTTTGAGACAATATAACGATATTAGTGTTAAGTAGCCTATATTAGAGATAATTTTAACCATTTTTAAGTTTTAGGCCTACACCAAAATTATATTGGCCTACTAAGTCATGGAGCAAAGTAAATCCTTTAGAGAGAACACAATATAGGCTAACCTGCTAATGTTGTGAATATTTAAGTAGGCTATTTCCACTTATCACAGGTATTGCTGCGAATTTTGTCATGTTCAGTCTTGGCGGTGAACAATTGCAGAAACGTCGGCTTATAACCAGGGACGCCTGCTTTCGCTTTATTTTACACGTTCTTTCCGTCACTTTTCATTGCCAAGCCAGCCTCGACACCAGAAGTGGTAACTTCTGTGGCTGTTCGCTGTCGTTAGGTTCCGTTGGATGAAGGTAGGTGACGTTGATTTTTAGATGAGTGATTAAATGCTTTCAAAAGTTGTTGACACTAATTTGCCTATGGGCTAGGAGAACCTACAACCATTCAGTAACGTTTGTTGAGTGATTGGATTGTTTTCAGATATGTTTTTATAGGATATGTATCTTTGCCCAGGTTTTATTGGTTATTTGCAAACCCAATATCTTTTAAGATGGTTTTACCGCGTATCATGTAGACTAAGCTTCAGCACTGGTGTCAAACATACCGTATTGCAAGGATCCGCCCTTCTCTGCTTCTGATAGATTTGTAACGTTAAAGTACGTAAAGTTAAAGCTGCGTTCCTCTCATATGATTGGTAGGTGAAATAAATTGCCTTGAAAATATTAAACTGCATGTGCAGGCTCTAAAATATTTTTTCCTCCTCACGGCCACACGCCGGAGATTCGGCATGGTGCCGGGATACTTTAAGCCCTGGGGATAAATGAAGTTTATCTTATATTATCTTGATATGGTAGCCTATGTTGTGATTCCATGTTGCATTCTTCAAGAATATGGGTTGCGACAGTCCAGACCGTTATTTTGTAAGGTATGTTGCTGTATGGTGTTTCAAATGTGCCCTTTTTTTTTAAACTTTGAGCACCTGCCCCTCCAAAGGTCTCTGCACGGTCCTGTTCAGGCACCCAGTGAAGCGCAGTCTGTAATTATTCTTTACAGTTACAGACACAGGGGTTGTTTTTGAAGCAGCAGCTATGGCTCCTGGATTAGAAATAAAGCCAGAGCGAGAAAAGATGGAAGAGCAAAGGAGGCTGAGGTAGGTGTGTGTGTGTGTGTGTGTTTGTGTTTGTGTAGGAGGGGGGTAGCATTTCCATGTGATTCCACAATCATCCGGGGGTATACCACTGCTCTGATGACATAACTTAGTCTGAATATAGTCATCGGTGTTGATGGGAGGTTCCCGGGAGTGCAGAGGCAACAAATGCTGATGTATGTTGGCTGTCAGGGCAAATACAATTTTGGGGGCCTTGAGATGCGTGTGCACACATACACACAGACACACACACATAACAAGTATACACTCATAGAAGGAAAGCTAATGTAGATAGGGACAGTACAATTCAGGACATTACAGTAAATCTATTCTCGTTAGGTGAGTCATGAAAGAAGCATACCATACAGCAACGGATTCTGAATTAAGAGGCACACTGAGAACAGCAGTGAGCAGTGAATGGGCCCTGGCACAAACCGTCTTCATCTGGCTAATCCTTATGAAACCCTTCTTCCTCCTTCGTTCTCTCTCAAAACAGCTGCCAAGACAAGATTAGCCTCATCCGCTTACTTCAATCTGAGATCTTCCCACTGTGACCAGTCAGTGTCAGCGAGGAGAACAGGCCATTGCTGGTCTAGTCGGACATTGCACGGGTTAATTGGTTTTGTTTGGGGAAACTGCTTCTTGAGTTCCACATGCTTGCAAAATCAGTGGTGGATCAAATGGGCCCATTTTGCCATCATGATGGTTTTATTAACATCATCCACTAGGCTGTCCCACAAGCCAGTGGGCCAAACAGCTCAAAACAAAACAGGCAGTTGATGTCTGGACTGGAGGCTCCATTATGTCCAAGTCTTTGACTTTTAATCACCTCTGTTCCGTGCACAGTGCCCACAAAGAATATATTTCCCCCACGCTTGTCTGTCTTGACAGCTGAGCTGCCATTAGCTGACTAGAGAGCAATCAACTAAACATATACACAATTAGAAAAAAAACATTAAGTAACTCAAAGGATTTATAAAATGTTTTTAAAACAAACTAACCTCAATAAATTTAATATTGGGTTATTAGAGTTGAAATCCTGTTAACAAAACTCAATAGATGAGGAAAAAAATCACTGGAGTCTAATCTCATGGTAATTTTTCATGTGTCTCCACCAACAATAGAACCCCAATTAGTGAAAAGAGGAACTAATGTTTGGTCTGGAAAGGAATAATTTGCCTATTTATAAAGCCTGTGAGACAAGGTTCATTACTACTGTTCCTGAATTCTCACTAGAATTCTCACTCATGTCGACAGAGGCTGTAACTCTTAAACTTTATTTGTTCATGCTTGTGAAAAGCTGAACTTTTCCCATCTCACCGACTCTCCTTTAAACGGCGTGTGTTGCGCTCTAAGCGCCAGCAGGAGTGAGAGGGAGAGAACTTGTGTTCGCGGGTTAATACATTTGCACACACACACGCTTAGGGACTGCTCATTAAAACAATCAGACACAAAAAAACAATTATAATTTTGGTACCCTCGCTAACCTCAATCACGTGATCCGCGTAAACGTGCCCTGGCCTGACCTGCCCGGAAACTTGGCGCTGCAGCCCTGAAGGCTTGAAGGAGTACGCCAAGAAGTGACCGCCAAGGACCGGTGAGTAATCATAGTGCGCTGTACACATTATTTGTATTCTGGTAAGATGACAGACAGTGCCGTGAGAATACTGTGTGAGCTTTGCGAGCACGCGTGTGCGTGTCTGAGACCCAGATTGGGTGGATATGACTTGTGGCATTGGGCTGCTTTTGCCCACATTCAGGCCAGTGCCTTCTACTCTATATGGGCAGGTGAGGCAGTAAAGTAAACTAGACTGCATTTTCTCTGCAGAAACCGCAAGGTGGACTTGCCACCCCCCCCCCCCCCTCACTAACCCCCCCAACAACTACAACACACACACACTCATACACACACACACAAGCATTTCTCCCATATATTTCAATATATTCACCGGAACGGTGTCTCTAACTCGAAAGCCCTAGGAGAAGTCGTCCGGCAAAAAACAGCTCGGAAGAAGAAGAAGAAACTTAAGAAGAACAATAGTGGTCCACTAATTAAAGCTAACGTTACATGCAAAACCGTGCTCCAAAAAGTTAGGTCTGGTTACTGTTGTAATGTCCGTTCATCTGATATTTTACAGTTTATGTAAAGTAATAGGTTACAGTGTGTAGGAGGTTTATTTTGAAGCGCGGTTTGTCTTTTAAAGTTATAGAAATAAAGCCATGGCCATCAGAATACTTTAAAATACAGGCTTTAGGCATACCGAGAAAAAAAATAGTCTACATTTTTAGCATGTGTTTTTGTTCTTCATCTGATTGATGAAATAAACCGGACTTCATAGAATGTGTTGTATAGAATTGTGTTTGAGCCAATACCAACTCCATTTTTAGTTTAACTGCACATAGACCAATTGATCAGTGTTACTGCTGACACTTTCATTTGTGAGCACAAAAAATACCTTCTTAATGATTATTCAAAATTAAATTAATTAGTTGTTTAAGTAGTATGTTTTAATGTAGCTAAAAAAGTATTTCCAGTATCAGTTGTCTTAGCATCTTGTCATGATCACAAAATTGTTTAATCAGCTATCTCTCTCATGCTCTTTTTAGTTGCTACACTCTCAGATCAGTGCCTACCTCCAAAAATATCAGCAACAGCAGCCTCCCCTCCATCCTCCTCAACAAAAGCTTTTCAATTTACCCCATCAGGTAAAACAGAGTACACTTGCTTTGCACCGCAAAGATGTCAGGTGTGGACAATGCCTGTACACTTAACGTTAAAAGTTGTAATGTAGCACTATAACTCGGCCTACCTCTACTTGCACTACTCCACCACTATTGCCCTCACCATCTTGTGCCAATTGACTGTACACCAGTGCATTATCCTGTGCAATAGTTATTTCGACCTGTTTAAATTCTTTACTGTATCTGTTTATTGACTATACACTGTATTTATTTATGCAACCACCTGCAAGAAGCAATATTCTTTAGTCTTCACTCCATATCTTCATTAGTCTCGCCCTCTCCAGCCTCGCCCTGTACTTTCATTTCATTTTGTACAGTTGGTCTGGGACCGCTGCATTGACAATCATTCTCTCCAGGACAGCATTCTGCCTACCCAATCAGCGAAAAGTGGGAGTGTTACGTTGTCTGGCTGCGCAGCTGCACATTGTGCACAATAACAATGGCGGCAGCAAACGTAGTACAGGAGGCTATTCAGTCCGTTGTGGGAACAATTTGGAACATACAGGAACTGAAGTCTGAACAAGAACAATGTTTATTTAATTTTATCTTTGGAAAAGATGTTGTGGCGCTACTACACACAGGTTTAGGGAAAAGTTTGATTTTCCAGCTTGCTCCGTTCGTTTCAAAGGAAGTGGGTAGGCTAAATGGTAGGGAAGCTATCATCCTTCCGTTGCATACGTCACGACCAGGCGTTATAAAGGCAGATCAGTTTACAAGACAAAACTATAATGCTATAAGAAACAGCAAATATTAATTCATTGTTTACCTGGGTCTTTGGTCTATGCCTGCCCACCCAGCATCTGACAAGTTCTCACTTTTGTTTTGAGTCGGTCGTTCACCACGTGACAGCTCCACCTCACATATCCCTTCCAGATTACCGGTAATGTGGTTAAAATAAAAATTAATGTCTACACATTCCCTTAAATCATTGTCCATTCATTTCACCACAGTATGATCACATAGCCTCAAATAGAATTTTATGTTAATACTTGACTGAGGAGATAGCGTAACTGAGCCAGTGTCAAATGAATGATTGGAAAGCAGTAGCACTCGAGAGTTAAACGAATCGTTTATGTTCCTGCACTTTCCAGCTCAGACTGCATTGGTTAAAGCAGTGTTTTTCAACCTTTTTTGAGCCAAGGCACACTTTTTCATTGAAAAACATCACACACAACACCAGGCACAACACCAGCAGATGAAAAATGAAAAAAAAAAATAAAAAAAAATCAAAGAAACACAAAGTAGTATTTTATACCCGAGACACTTGACAATAGCTGACTTGTCCTTTCTGAGAAGAGAATCACTGAAGTTTTCCATTTGACAAACACTCTCCTTTGTAGTAAAAAAAAAACAATAACCTATAGCCTTAATATTATATAAATGAAAGAGGCTATTTTGCAGTAGTGTGCTGGAAACACTGTCATTTATGAATAATTGCTGCAGCTTATAGGCGCACATGATGGGCTAATTTAGAAAAGAAAATGGCCTATGGCTAGAAATGAAAGCATTCCTCCGTTAGCCTACCCATGCTATTACCTGTTGCTCCATGATGGCTAACATCAAAATCATAATTGCACACTGTGCAAAACGCATTTAGAGGGAGGGAGGCATGGCCATTGATCTTGATAGGCTAATTCGTCAGGAACATCTGAGGTGCTAACATCATGTGTATGCCCTATTTTAACTGACAGACACACACAAACACACATCATCCTACTCGTTTTTCTTACTAGGCTGCCGCATGCACTTCCGTGAGCATTGCCCAATTACCTTTGAAACAATGTTTAGCACGTCCTTCCTTGTAAAACCAGCAACTTTATGAAGATGGAAATAAGGTTCGTTACTTTCATTTTAACGCATCTAGTTTAAAACTAGCACTACCCAGCATGTTTCCAGCATGTGGCTGCCCAATGTGTTACGAGTTTGCGTGTTAAGTTACAAATCGTAGCAAATGCGTACTGGTTGGGAGGTATGCAATTAGGTGAAATTAGATAATTTCCCACGGCACACCAGACAGTATCCCACGGCACACTAGTGTTCTGCGGCACAGTGGTTGAAAAACACTGGGTTAAAGTAATGGGGCTGTCACGTGATGAACGAACGACTCGAAAAAACTAAAAGACACAACACAGAAGCTATAAGACGTTGCGCAAATGCGCATGTGCGATTGAAGTAATCAATCCTACCCAGTCGGTGGTGCTCATTGACTGTGTACAGTTGGTTGCCGACCGCCAAACAGAAAAAAGAGGAACTAACCAATTCCACAAGACGATTCGGTCTACCAAAGTCACATTAAAGATTAGGTCTGAAAGGAATTATTTTATATATATTATCTGTATTTCCTTCAGACAAAGTGTCTCCAACTTTTGAGGTGTGAACTATCTGTCTTTGTTAGTGGATGGCCAGGCCTCTTCCTGGCCAGGTGAGAACTACATTTACATTTAGATTAGTCTCCATGCATACAGACAAAATCCACGCCCACTGCTGTCCTTTGTTTTAGAACTGCTTTGAAGTTCTTGTATTTAACCTAGGACCAACTAGATGTCTGGTGAGATTTCAGGTTATAGCCACTGCGTGTGCGGTAGCCTGTGTCTCCCTTGACGTCATTGTATTAAGCAATAAACCTTGAACTTTGACTCTCCATCGGTAACCTGGCTGCGTTGATCTAAAATCTATAGCATCATTTTGCTATCAGGTCTTTTTGAACTATTCGGTCAAGAATGATACATCTCTACTGTCAACTTCAACATGCCACACTGAGCTGGAGAGCCAATGGAGAAAGCAAGAAAGATGGGTTCCTCCAGACTCGATATGAAGGAGGGAAATCCTTGACGTTGGCGCTCATAACATCAGGGTATATGTGCAGGGAAAGACTGGATGCCCCCTGCAGAGGCTTTGCTGCTTGGGTCCACATTGGTATTCCTCCTGCTCATTTTCATGTGAAGATGTTTGAGATGAGGTACGTGTCTAAGAGCCTGCTGCGGAGGTCAGTCAGTTAACACGACACATTAAAGATTCATGAGTCTCGGTTGTGGGGGCGAGCGACCAACAGAGTGAGTGAGTGAGCGTGAGGAGGGAAAAAAAAGAAGTGAGAAGAGAGAGATTGATATATGGATGGAGAGAACTGAGGAGGAAGAAAAATGACGCTTGTAGGAGAACTGAGTAAGGTGGAAAAAAAAGAGTGAGAGAAAGACAGAAACAGGGACATGGCGGGAGAGAGAGAGAGACAGTTAGCCATGGCATGCTAAATCATTCACGTCTGGAAGTAAAGCTGACAGTAATGTCTCACTCTCCTCTCGTCTGCTTCCTTTGCCAAGATACAATTTTATCCTCCAAAACCCAGCACGTGATTGGGAGAGATGGAGGGGTGCAGCTGACTGTTAGCCTCAGGAAACATCCTGTTGTCATTAGGATTGTGGAAAAGTTGGTTTTGGGTAGGCTATGTGAGAAAATGAAAAAAATTCAAAAATTCATATCCTTCTATTCATGACGAGAGCACATCAACATCTAGAGTCGTCTAGAACTCTCATGGTGTACAACTGCCACTATTTGCCAATAGTGTCCTGAAAACATTGAGGGGGAACCCAGTAGCATCGTTGCTTTTTTTGGGAGGGGAAGTAGGTATTAAATGTGCTGAATGCTATACTAATAATATTTTACCCTTTTTGGACTTTCCTTTTACTACAGACACATGGGGCATTTTCAGAAAAAGCACATATAACACATGCATTGCAGGTGCAATTATGGTTATTTTGGACCAGACAACATCGTGCCATTTTCCATAGCCAGAAGGTTCATTTAAGTGAAGAGCTTCTATTCTCCGTCCTGAAGTGCACCAGTGTTTGTCTTTTGGCAATAGTTCTTATTAAACGCATACATAAAAACAGTCAGATATTTTGCGGTCTATTAATAATACCTCTTTATGCTGGTCTGACAAAACCTCTATAGCTGCTGGCGCACTTTTCAGGTAAACACAATCAGAGACGTCAGTAACACCTATGCTTTAATCTTCACACTGATTATTTCTACACATAAAAAAACACTCACCTGAAAGGAAAAACACAGCTAGTTAAAAAAAAAAAACTAATTAAACTTTGTTCCCCCTACTCCCACCCACACCAGAGCACACACCCATTTCCCCCTCCTCCAGTTTTCAAAATAGCTGATGCAAAATAACAAGCTGCTGAAGTATAATTAGGCGAAGAAGCACTCGCAAGAGATAAACAAGTGAATGATTAAATCCATCAATGGTCTCGTCGGATTGAAGACCAGGGCTGCCAGCAAGGAGGCCTTGACTTCAGTGGATCCCTGTTGCCATGGAGACAGCGCGACAGTGACTCCGATCATCTATCTCTCCTTCTGCTGTGCTGCTTTTTGTAGATCTGCATCTGTGATATCTCCCGATACCTGGGCCTGTGATTCTGTGCTCTGCATAGGGATGGGAGCCCAGCATTCCCAAAGTTGTCAAAGGGATACGTGGAAAATGGCTCAGCTTGCGCATCCACTGTATTAGGGCTACAGGCCTTGATTAGCATTGAATCACATGTTAATGAGCACACCACATACTATTGGTAGCATAACACTCCACAAAACTCCCACATCACCCTGCTGTTCAGGGTGCAGTGTAAAGCAGATACTAAAGCTATACATTATATACACAGTATAGTAGTTTCCTTGGATACGAAATAATGCCCTTTAAGATGTCCCCAGGGAAAGCTCCACTTTTACGAGTGGCATAATGCTGCGGATGTTTAGAGCTCAACACAATCAGAGACAACAGTAACATCCATACTCTATATACAATATTTTAATATGGAATAATGCTCTTTAAGGTGTCCCTGAGGAACATTGACTGCATTTCATACTGTCGAACTGATTGCCTGTCTCCAATTATTTTTGGTTATTGTTATAGTAAAGGTTTCATATGTTCTGTGTAGCTGTTATTATAGGGAATAGTTGACAAACCACACAGTACTAACCTGATTGAAATGAAAAGATTCTTTATTATCGTATTTTTATTTCTTAATTTTGTCACATTGTATGTCATATATTCCATATATATGACATACATATATTTATGACATATATATTCATATTTTTTGTACAATAGAGAAACAACATAGAGATGACACACTATTTTGGTTTCTAAGTAGAAGCTTTTTTTTTTTGTTAAATAGTGGCATATAAATCCTCTTTTTTTGCTCCTTTAAATCAACATCCCAACCATAGTCATAATTCTTACATATATTTTTTTTGTATTCACATTGTGGTTTTTCAATACTTCAGTGTTTTTGAAATGTCAAATGTCATTGATCACACTCTCCTCTGCTGTTCATTGTACAGTCCCTAAGAGCGTGTCTGTCAGTCTGTCTGTCTGTGATATGTCAGTTAGTCACAGGAAGCCAATGCCCCCCCCCACTCCCATTCTCTTCCTGGCATAGTCTGTAACCACAGAAACAGCTGTTCAACTTGTGTGGACTGTAGTGGCCCTGCTCGACCCGTCCCTGTGCTTGGCTGATGCGAGGGGGCCTCTCTGTGCCGTCACCGTGGAGGGCTCGTGAGGGCTGTAGCCCTGCTGGTCCACCTTCTTGCCCCCTGTGTAGTGCTGGGGAGCTGGGAGCCGGGCAGAGCCTTGGGGTCTCCTGGGGCCGGCCGTGGGCTGTCTGGCTCCGGGCTGCTTCTGTTGCAGCGTGCTGGAAGCCCGTGGCCCTTGTATTGGTGAGGCTGTTGCTGCCGCTGAGACCACGGTGTTCACCTGGGCCACGCCCGTGCCGGATCCCAAGGCTGTCGTGAAGGTGACAAGGCTTTTGTGTTTGGCCATGACCCCTGACCCGACTGCTGACTCCTCTGAGGACCCAAGCACTAGGGCGTCATGATGATGATGATGATTATGATGGTGGTGGTGGTGAAGACCGTGACTCACTGAGGTCAGCGTCGCTGATCCCAAAGAGGTTTCGGGAACAGGCCAGAGTGCATTAGCAGGGTAATCCACTGACCCTGGGTCAGTCTCGAGACGGACAGCGGTCTCCCTTGCCAGTCCTCTCGCGCCGCTGCCACATCCACTGTGTCCCTGAACGAGGGGGATCATGGGAACAGAAATAGCATGCACAGAGCGAGAGGTGGACGTGGAAGTGGGGAGAGAGGGAGAAGCCGTGGAGCAGGGAGACTGAGAGGCCGATCTCTTGTCCAGGCGGGTGCATGGGACCTCGGCCAAGCCTATCCACCCCTCCCTGGGCTGGTCGGATAAATCCTCAGTTTGCATATTCAAAGACGGCTGCCGTCGCTCCTTATCCCCGTCCTTTTGGGATTTGCACCTAATGGACACAAAGAAAAAAAAGGAAACAAGTGCATAGGGAAGATTAATGCTGCTGTACTCACACTGTGACTTTTTATTTAATTAATGGCTTATTCAGGTAAGACAAAAAAAATGTTTGGAAAATCCTATCCATCCACAATGTTATCACACCATCACCCCAGCGGTACGGGAGAAAAAAAAGCATTTTTTTTTCTAATTTTTCATCAGGGTAAAGGGGAATTTATAATCTGTGTGTAATTATTTTTAATCTCCCTACATAGACCTGAGCGTATTTGCCGGCATTAACTCTGAACTCTCTCTCGCTCGTTCGTGACAGGGTCCCCCCTTATCAGAGATTTAAGCTTTTCTTCCATCAAAGCTCGCTCATTTTCCCCAAACCTAGTTCCAACAGTTTGGTGGGGACTGCCGCGCACCGACTCCTTTTCCGATTGATGGATGGTTTTTGATCCGCGCTGGCAAAGGCTTCTTATCAAACACAGCACACCTTGCCCGATGACAGTCACCGCAGAGGGGGGAAAAAAAGCCATGATATCAGACAAACTCCGAACTGGGACAGCGCCTAGGAATAATGCTGAGGGATCATGAAAAATATGACCAAAGGCCCTAAGCAGGTTATCCCAAAGTCTGTGTGTGTTTGTGTGTTTGTGGGTGTGTGTAGGAGACGGGTAAAGTAGTTGGAGACGTTTCTCTGTGAGCTGAAGTCAGCTTAATCTCTGAAAGCGAAGGGGTGAGGTACACTGCCTGGTCCACACATGGGCATGCACACACAAACACACACACTAACACACACTTTTTTTGAATACAAAACAAGCAATGTAAAGACACACACACACACATTCTCATACACATTTTATGCAGAACAAGTAAGGGCTATATGTACCTATGTAGAGGTACTTTTCTTACTCTATGGCTTAGTGGCACATTTCACATACACACCCCTACACACACACACACACACACATTAGTGTGTGACTGACAGGCTTTTTCTGCAGTGTCAGAGCCCCCTGAACGGCAGCTGCGTAGAAGTCGTCATTGTTCTGGTTTCCTGACTTCAAAGGGTGGCAAATAACACAGCTTAAATAATTGAGTTCCGTCTCCCCCAATGCCTCCTTGCTTTAAAGTGTATTCTAGCTGGAGGTAAATCCGGCAGATCTAAAACCATCTCTAAAAATAAACTGCACCGGTGGCAAACTCGGTCTCAATCCATATTTCATCATTGACAGGTAAATACATGTTTTCCAGCTAGCTTATAATGAAACTGACAAAATTCTACGGGGGATTTGCCTGTCAGAGTACAGCAGCATAGGGAAAAGGCTGTCTCTCTTTCTCTCGTTCCCTCTCTCTCTCTCTCTCGATCTCACCCTCTCTCTCATTCTCACGTTCGCTCTCCATCCCTCGCTTTTCTCGTTTCAGAGAGACCAGAGGGTGTCTCCATGGCAACTAGGGAGAGGTTCGAGGGTAGTGTTGGTGTTTTAAGGCAAAGCTTCTGAAATAGGTCAGTCCAGCGCTGGCTTGTTTTTCGCTTTGGCCCTGGCCAGAGTTGGACCGGTGGACATCCCTTGCGCTGGTTAATTAACAGTTTCCTAGCTCCCTTCCTAAAGGGCGCCTCTCAACCTCCATCCAACCAACCAAAGAGGGAACCACATAAAGGAAGAGGAGCTTTTGTGCCTGCGAGGCACAAGTCTTATGTATTCATTAATGAACCAAAGTCTTTGACTTCTTTCTATGAAAACCACTGGAGTATACCACCCCCCACCCTCCTGTTTTTTATGTATGTGTACAGGCGTGTGCATGAGTGTGTGTGTGTGTGTGTGTACGTTTGTATCAGAATGTGTGCACAGGGAGAGAGTCTCATCCTCCCCAGCCCTTGAAAGAGTCTTCTGAGCCTCAGTGCAGTACTGTTTAAGAATGTAAATTATGGAAATGGGTCAAAGGGAAAGAGTTTGGCAGTGAGTCTAGTTTACAAGTCACTGTGAAGCTGGATCAAGTTGGCATGGTAATGAGCACATCAGCACTGAGATCTCAGAGTGTGAGAACGAGCCGAAACTATGTTCCCCTACAGCCCCCCCCCCCCCCCCATTCTCTCTCTCTCTCTCTAACTTGTTTTTTTAATGTTGAGAGAAATCGCGGCATTGTGAATGCATTGCACGGAAAACAGCTGGGACTTCACGCTGGCTGCCTCGACACGTCCATTGTCTGATGATTTGGGCTTAATCAGCACCAGTAAATAGGAATTTCGCTTGGGCAGCTTCAAGTCGCCGCCGCCACCGTCGCTGGAAATCAAATTATGCCAGAGTGCGGTTCAGACACTCGTATCTTTAAGTTTTTGTTATGTTGTTGTTGTTGTCGTTGTTTTTTTCCTTTCCCTCTCTTCGATGTGTCCTTCTTTAATGACCTCCAAAGTGGATAGCATTTCTTTCTTTCAGAGACCATAACCCAGGAGAAAAGATGAGAAAATGGTTGTTCTGTCCATTATTGTGCTCTTTCTGCAGAACTGCCAAGCAAAGATGGTGAAGCAATTATAACTGCATCTTACTAAAAAATACATACCCATATTGTTATGCACTATCTACGTTTTCATCCATAAAGTGCCTACAAACACAATACGCTCAAGTACTGCTCTATAACTTTAAGATCTATAACTATACATTTTTGTCCTGGTGTTGGATTGGCAACTTGAGAAGTTTCAGATTGTGAAGAGAAGTTTCAGATTGTGAGTATAACAGTTACACAAACTCACCTCTTCATGGATTCAATCTCTGGGGCCCCCACTTCCTGAAGATGTTTGTAGGCATGACCAGAATCTCTGGCACCCCCAATCAGATTGTGCCTACTCTTGCCAATGGGCGGGGTCCAGTGAGATGTTGAATGGCGATTGGTGCTCTTTTGCTTATTGGGCGGGGTAACAGAAAGCGATTCACTTCTGCAATTTGCGAGAGGATAAGGGGAAGAAGAAGAAGAAGAAAAAGAAGGCCAAAAACAGTCAGAAATACAGACAAACTGTTCATACTAAAGAAAAAAAAAACACTGCTTTGAGAAGTACAGAGCGAAACAATTCACAGTCATTCAGGGCATGGTTGTCAGAAAGGCTGTTCAGTTGTAAGGTAACTTAACTTTTGGAAAAGAAACACTGAGCAGAGCGTGACACTGCGTTCATGCCGCTGACAGTGCTAGGCAAACTGTTAGGGAAACATTTGGGGTTGATTGTGATAGACTAATCCCCGGTGGGCTATTTCAGCCTGTGCACTGGACCTTAATAAGTCGTTGTATAATCTGAGATGTGCATATAAAACATCCAGGGACAAGAGGAGAGATTATTCATGATTCATAATTTATGATTTATCATGCGGAAGAATCCAAATTTCACATTCAGGTCATGTATATATTGGCAAGCGGGCCAAATACAGAGGCAGTAAATCACAGGAGTTTCCGGAACATTGTGCTTCCTTCTTTCCAGAATGCCTCTGTGGGCCTTTTTCTATTCCTGGCGTCGTTGCAAAAGCGCATATTAACGTGTTTATTACTAATTACAATCACCATAATTCTCTGGAACATTCCATAAACGTGCAGCTTACATTTTGACATTAACATATGGTGCCATATTGTGGAATGATTCAATTTTGTACATGACTGACTTTACTGGTCTGGGGTAAAATACGGAATGGCTGAACTCGTTCAGGTGCACTAGGACATCACTAAATTGTACCTCAAGCGTTTCCCTTTAGGCGAGGCTCCGAGCTGATTGGCTGAACAAACACCTGAGCAGCAAGGCTCAACACCGCCACCGTGTGGAGGGGAGGACCTGTACGCCTTGCAGCACTGCAGAGAGAGAGAGAGATAAGGAGAAGAGAGGAGAGGAAGCACAGCAGCAGGATATTAATTCACTAATAATATAGTTGGATTGGAAGATGGGCATCAAGGGTGATGCATACTGCTGGTTCGAATCCTACCTCACTGGGCGACGGTTCAAAGTGTCCTGGCTAGGACACACCTCTGCGCCTTACCACCTTGCTACTGGAGTACCCCAAGGATCTGTGTTGGGGCCCCTTCTTTTCTCCATCTATACCACTTCTTTGGGCCAAATCATCCGCCAGCACGGCTTCTCTTACCACTGCTATGCTGATGATACCCAGCTCTATCTGTCATTCTCACCCGATGACCCAACCATCCAAACGCGAATCTCCGATTGCCTCTCTGACATCTCTGCATGGATGCAAGACCATCATCTCCAGCTGAACCTCTCAAAAACCGAGCTGCTGGTCCTCCCAGCTAAACCAACTATTCACCACAACATTTGCATCAACTCTGGTTCCTTGTCTCTTGCTCCCTCACGGGTAGCCAGGAACCTAGGTGTTATGATTGACGACCAGCTAACCTTCAATGACCATGTTGCTTCTGTTGCCCGGGCCTGCCGCTTTGCACTATTCAATATCAAAAAGATCAGACCATACCTAACTCAACAAGCCTCCCAATTGCTGGTTCAAACTATGGTCCTCTCACGCCTTGACTACTGCAATGCCCTTCTGGCAGGACTTCCTGCCTGTGCCGTCAAGCCACTTCAGATGATCCAAAATGCTGTGGCGCGTCTCATCTTCAATCAGCCGAAGAGGACGCATGTCACCCCTCAATCGAGCTCCACTGGTTGCCTCTGGCGGCTCGCATCAAATTCAAATCACTGATGCTGACTTACAAAGTGCTTAGAGGATCTGCCCCTTTTTATCTAAGCGCTCTCATAAAAGCTCAGGCTACCCCCCGACAACTCCGGTCCTCCAATGACTGTCGACTGGCAGTCCCGGCACCTCGCCCAAGGCAATCCAGACTCTTCTCATGTGTCGTCCCACGCTGGTGGAATGACCTACCCAAAACAATCAGAACAGGGCCATCTCTGGAGGCCTTCAAAAAGCTCTTAAAGACCCAGCTATTCAGAGAACATCTTCTATCCTAGCACTAAAATGAACTGAAGCACTATCCCCTAGCACTATGCTCCTTAAGGTTTCTGCTATGTAGCTTGATTGTTATCCTCGTTTTGTAAGTCGCTTTGGATAAAAGCGTCTGGTAAATGCATAAATGTAAATGGAAGAGATGAACTAGTTAAAATCTCTATATCTCTACCTCCCTTTCTCACTCTACATTGCTATTCCTATTCCTTATGGACCCCTCACCCCCCCCGCGCACACACACACACACACACACACACTCTAGCCTCCACTTGGTCTGACTCGTTCACGCATTCACCCAGCATGGCTTGTGCGGCCTCATAGATCAGATCAGTGGATTAACTATGAGGCATAGAGACCAGAGTGCAGATAGGCACTCAGTGATATAGGGCCCCAGAGCAGCGGCAGTCTCTTTAATTAGACTTTACATTTTGCCACCGCTGCCGCTGTGCAGATTAAGAGAGGCGCTTTCTGATTACTCTCCCTGGCGGCCGTGCCAGCACTTCTGTGGGTGTCAGGAATTAATCCCAGACAAGATTACATTAATGGATTCCTAAAGAATTTCTTTCATACCCCCCCCCCCCCTTTCTCTCTCACTCTTCCCCTCTCACTCTATCTCCCTTGCTCTTATGCTGTGCACCCCCGCCCCCTCCCCCCCCAACCACCATGCGCATCCCACTATTTAAAATTAAATCCATTATCTCACTACAGTCCAGGAGTTTAAAAGCGCACTTTCTGACACGCATTGGCCCCATCACCCCTCAAAAGCACCACCACCGCCACCTATGCCACCATCATCACCACACACGCCGAACCCCCTCCCAGTCGGCTCTGAAGTCATGTGAGTGCGCGCTGTGCTGGAGTCAGCAGATAATGCTGTTATTCCACCCGGTGGAACCCAGGGCTCCGGCCGCAGGAACATCATTAACACGATTGAGCCCAACTTAAAACTAGTTGCAGGAGGAGGCTGGAGGGGGGCTGCGGCACTGTGGAGCTGTGGGAGTTGTTGCGTGTGTGTGTGTGTGTGTGCTTATATTGGTATATGACTGAGTGATTGCATGTGTATGTGTGTGTGTCTGTTTATTTTGGTATGTGTGAGTGAGAGTGTGCGCGCATAAAAGGGAGATGGGGAGTGCCCAAAGGCGTGTGTGTGTCCCTCTTGCATGCTCCTTCTCACGTCCTCGGGGTCAGGGGGGAAAATTGGCTCATCTCTGACCACCCTCTCTTACCCCACTCAGCCCGGGTGACAGCAAAGCTGTGAGGGGAGCCACCGCCCAACTGTGCTAGCACTCACAATTGCACACAGATTCTTTCCCTTGCTACAGTGCAGGGAGTGTGTGAGTGTGAGTGACTGAGAGAGGGGGAGAGAAAGAGAGACAGAGAGAGAGAGGAAGAGAGAGTGAGATGCAGAGAGGGAGAGGCGGAGAAAAGAGGGATGATGAGCGAGGAAGAGAAGACACATGCAGCTTTATTGAGATGACATTCCAAAAAACTGTACCAGCACTGAATTAGGTTTTATTAAGTTTTCTCCTCTTACTCATTCTTTTTTTCTGCCCCTTTCAATGTGGTTTAGAGAGAAAGAAGGAAACAGAGAGAGAAAGATGAAGAGAGAGAGAACAAGCTGAGCATTACTACTGACATGGCATTCTGATGAACCTGCAGCTTGCGGGTGGGGGGTTCAGACACCCAACAAAAACAGGGTTCTGTATGCCAACAAGGGCAAGGAACTGCCCGCATTTAGTGAAAACAGTGTGCTTGTGTGTGTGTGTGTCCGTTCCTGTCCCCGTACACACACATAGCACACTCCTTCACTCTTAGGAGCCACGCTTACATGGCTTGATGGATGTACCAATTACAATGGCACTAAAGCTTTCTTCTCTCCGTTCAGCACAAGAAGGGGTGTGAATCCACCCCAGCGCTATTCAAATTTATGCAGAGATGGAGCTCTCACCGTTGCACATGAGGGCATGTGCGTGCGCCCTGGAGCTTATGCCAGCGCAGCGGTTAGCACATTCTGCCGGTGTGGTTAGCCAATTTTCACCCACATAATGAATAGGATTTCACATCTGGGTGATTTCACCCATACACAGAAAAGAGAGAGACAAGAAACTCGTAACACACACTATGTGACAGTCTGTGTACTTGTGTGTGTGTGTGTGTGTGTGAGTGTGTGTGGTGGACTTGTAGTCAAGACCGCTTTAACCGAGACCAAGACAAGACCAAGACCAGAGGGTATCAAGACCAAGACCAAAACAAAACCAAGGCCGAGAGAGATCGAGTCAAGACCAAGACAATATTGAGACGAGACCGAGACCAAGACCGAACAAACAAACGGCTAGTGTTGATGTTACTTGCATCAATTGAATAGGAGCAGTTCGGTTTCAGTTAACATTCAATGTTCGGTGAATGCATATTTTATGATTGAAGAATTCGCGGACATGACTGTGTCGTGACCATAGACTGTAAACTAAGAAACGCTGGCACTACAGTTGATTCTTTTGATTGGGTGAGCAGCTGTTATTTTTAGAAATGCTGCATTTGAAAGGTATGGAAGGCGAAATAACATAAATAATAATAATAATAACGTTGCATTATCCAACACTATGTTTAGTGTTGGCTGCAAATTTCCCGACTGACAGACAAGACCAAGACCAAGACCGACTGTGACACGTAAAACATAGTGTTGCATTATCCAACACTATGTTTAGTGTTGGCTGCAAATTTCCCGACTGACAGACAAGACCAAGACCAAGACCGACTGTGACACGTAAAAATGGAGACATACAAGTCTAGTGTGTGTGTGTGTGTGTGTGTGTGTGTGGGGGGGGGGGGGGGTGGGGAAGGTGGAACTCTTTTGTGTAGATTAATATTCCAAGATAGCATGCTAGGGTCTTCATTTATTCATGTTAGCAGAGAATTGGGTCCCAGGTCATTTGTAAAAATGTGCGTATGTGTGTGTGTATCTGTGTGTGTGTGTGTGTGTGTGTGTATACATGGGTGTACTCACGTGCTGCTGGAGGCCAGGCTGGAGGCTGCTCCGGTGCCTGTGGTTGGATTTGGACATGAGGCCGGAGGCGTTGACAGAGCAGTCCCGCAGATGGCGGCTCTCGGCCAGGTGACTACGGTGCTTCTCCCGCTGTCTCCTGCAGGTGACAGGTTGGGGTGTTTATTGATTTATCCATTCATGCGTTTGTTTGTTTGTGTTGGGACGGGGGGCAAAGCAGCTTTACCTTTAGCGGGTGTATAAAATTGTGTCTGACAACATGAGATTTTACGCCGTGGTGTCTAAGAATTTAAGGTAGGTGTGAACAGCGTAATTAACTTCATTAACATACAGATGATCACCAGTGGCCATCAGAGCAGGTTGCATGAGAAACCTGACTCATTTACATGAGGAGGTAGGAAGAGAGATGATTGGAGGGGAGGGGGAGGAGAACAAAACATTGTGTGTGTCTGTGTGAGAGAGAGTGTGTGAAAGAGAAAGTCTGTGTGTATGTGCGAGTGAGACATAGAGTCTGAGACATAATGCAAATGAGTAGATGTTTGTCTGTGAGCAAATGAGGTATATTGATAAAACTCCCTCTCACTTAGTATATCTGTGTTTGTGTGGGAGTGGATGGGTGAACGAAATGGGGGGTGAGTTGGGGGGGGTGAATGTGTAAGTGTGAGAGAGAGTGAGAAAAATGACTGGTGTGACAGTGTGTGCGTGAGTGTGTGTGTGTGTGAGAGAGAGACAGGTTAATAGTCTTCCACAATCCCCACCTTTCCAAAAAATGTTAAAATATGTCCTTCAAATGTTTTTGTTTGTCATTTGTTGATAATGTGTGCTTCTAATTTATATTTTTTGCTATTTCAGAAAGCACGGGCACTCGGGAGAAAACAAGTTGACAGAAAAAAAGGCGTTTGTTTACCCAGAGCTAAGCATTTTACCTCAGAATCCCTCTGCATAAGATCTAATATCGACAATCATTGTTCAATTACCCTTAAGGCAGCTTGTTATCCTTTTAATAAATGAGTCTCCTAGAATATGGGACATTGTGACACATAATATGCAGGTCAACAACAGGCTTTTAGAATATTTATATCACGCATGAATAAGTAATTCCAGGGCAATCTGAGCTCTATGGTGCAGTAATGATGTAACCATTTGATCCTTTTACTATGACTGGTAAACTACTTAGGTTTATCGGCGCTTCCGTTTTTTAGCATTGCTATCAGCCTCACCACTACACACACACACACACACACATCAACACACACATCAAGGAGACCAAGGTCACGACTCACTTGTTCCGGCAGTAAAGCGCCATGCAAGCCACTCCCAGGAAACTGATCCCCATGGCGATGCTGAAGATTGACAGGACCTGTCTCTGGTAGGTCTCGTTGCTCTCTGAGAAGGCAGGGGAGAAGGGAGAAAGACACACACACACACACCCACACACACAAAAACACACAAAACACACACAAGTCATGTGAGAGACCTGTCTGAGACCAGTCTGAGGCACACAAGAGGGTGGCAAAAATACACACTGGGTTACTTGGCGTGGCGAACTCTAGCCTAACAGGATTTTTCATACTTTTTGGTTTATCTTCCATGCAAGTGATGCAGAAGTGTGTGGGGGATGGTGAAGGGGGGGGGGGGGGGGGGGCGGGTGGACACGACAACAGAAATATTGTGGATGTCATCAACTCCACACGGCGCGTCTGCACTATGGGGATGTGGGTGCCATGACTGCCGGCGGCGGCAATGCCGCCACCACTGCCTCTGGTCTGTGGTCTGGGCAGAGATATGAGTTTGTCAATGATGGTAAGTAGTGAGCCATGGCAGCCCACGTTAATGAGATCTCTAATTCAAAAACCCACACGCGGGGATGGATACAGGCCGTTGGCTGTGCAAACACACACACACACATATAGGGATGTACACATCGATGCACATACACACAAACAAACATACACACAAACACACAAATCTGCACACATGCACATACACACAGGGATGTACACATCAATCCACGTGCACACACAAACAAACACAAACCCGCATACACACACACACATGGTATGGTATGTAAAAATGCACACATCATTCTGGATGTGACAAAAAAATGATCCATGGGGTCCCACATGCAAACACCCACAAATTCTCTATATGGTTCATATTGGCTGATAACAAAAGAAACACACACACACACACGCTTAAATTCATGGCAAACCCTCTTACAAAGCTGCCTTCACACTTCACACTCAGAGTTTTGTCCATTTCACAGATGGTATTAGAATAACTACAGGGGACCTTCCATACATAGCTCATCTCACATAGCAGTTAGCGATGGCCTCACAAAGCTATGGTCTGGGCTGCTCCAAATTGTGTGTGTGTGTGTAGGCTCTCACAGACACATGTTAATGGTGGTGTGCTAATGATGCGTCTAGCAGCAGCCAACACTGCGCTCAGCAGGCCTTGTGCTCAACACCCTACTACCCTTCTTCTAAAATTGCTCTCTCTCTCTCTCTGTCTGTCTGTCTTTCCTCCTGTCATCACTCTCTTTTCCGGTGACATGCTCCCACATCTTTTGCCTCCTCCTCATCACTCTCTCACTCCTTCTGCTGCAACCCCTCCCACACTCTCTTGCACTTTCTCTCTCTTTCTTTCACTTACTCTCTCTCTCCTTTTCCCTCACTCTTTTTTGACATTCCCAGAAGCTCTCTCTCTTCACCATGTTTACATGCCCTCACCCTCTTTTCTACAGACATGCCCCTTCATTTCCATTTCTCTTGCTCTCTTTTTTTAGCATTCTCAGAAATCTCCCTGTCCTTTTCTCAGAATTCTCCTATTCTCTCTCCCTCTTCCCCCACTCTCATCAGATTCACACCAGCCCCACTGGTCCAGCCAAGGCACTTATGGGCCCAGCAGCCCACTCAACCTTTTAGTGCAGAGAGAGGGAGAGAGAGAGAGAGAGAGAGAGAGAGAGAGAGAGAGGGAGGGAGGGAGGGGGTAAGTAAAGTAAGTTTAGTTAAAATGATGTGTATTGTGCTTTTAACAGACAAGTGCCACAATATAGGTATACTAGGTTAGTCAAATATTTAAAAAAAAATCTCTTAAGATGCCTTTAAAAAAGTCTAAAGAGATGGCAAAACTGACATAGGAATGCCACTTCACAATTTAGGGACAACTGTCTCAAGCTCAAAAGGTTTGTAGATAAGTACACAGGTACACAGACAGCTTGACTGTAAGACCTGAGAGAGTGTGCCAGTGAAAAAAAGGGTAGATAGGCAGGGGCCTGGCCATGCAGTGTTTTATAGGTAACTTAAACTGAATCCTGCAATATATATGGAGCAAGTGGAAGGAGCTGAGAATGGGAATAATGTGAATTTGTCTGTTTGACCAGGCAAGTAGCCTAGCAGCATGTTGAATGGACTGCAGGCAGGAAAGGACAGATTTGTTGAGGGAAGAGAAAATAGCGGTATAATAGTCATGAAAGCATGAAGAAAGCATCTCTAGTTCTGTGTAAGAAACCATAGCTCTCAGTTTGCTAATGTTAGGAGGTAGGAAAGCATGACTTCAAAAGATGTGGTTCAAAAAACTCACCCCTAAGTTTCGCAAACAAGACTGACCAAAGATGAATAAGACTTGATGTTCTGTCTAATCTTTGGTATAACATTATCTGGAGCAAATATTGTCACCTTTTTTTTTTTCCGCTTCTTAATGGCATCCAAGCAGCCTAGGAGCCCGAAGCCCGAAATGATCTGCATGCATATGGCAGGTGTTATAAAATCTGTAATGTGACCCAGCAGTAACCAGTGTTTGGCATTAGCTTCCCAACAAGACACTAGTTTAACTATATTTTGGAATAGTTTGGTTGTAGTTTAGCTATTTTCTGAATCTGGTCGCTTTACATTTGTTTTTTTGCCATGTAGTGTGGTAGCTTTCCTTTAAGCTCCATTGCCAGAACATCCAGAACATAGCAGCAAATCTTCCAACTAGGCCATGCATAAATGATCAGCTCTTTGCAATAGAGTGTTATTGTATAAATAGTGATGCATTTGTTGCATGAAAAATGAATTGTGTGTGTGTGTGTTTTTTTTTTATTAGCTATGCGTTTTGCCTTGCTTTTATTTAATCATAAAGTCGCTTGTAAATGCACATGTAAACTACTTCGACATTTTTTTTGTGACATAGCTTTCTATATTTTGTCTTCAGCTTTAGTGTCGTGTAGTGAAGCTGATAGTAGATGCATATAGGACCTCAGTGAATAAGGATGGTGGATTTACATTGTGGGGCCTGGAGGATAATTTAATGTTCTTGACCAGATTTTTTAGGTCATTAAAATGAACAGAGTGGGAAAAAAAAAATCCAAAACAGTAGACAGAGACGGGCAACCTCTAACTGTGCATTGCCCGGACTGCATACAGGCTGCAAGATCTAACAGCTGTGGTCTTAATAACAAAGAAGGTGAGAAAGTTATTACAGTCATTTTGAGAGAAAAAATTGGTAAAGCAGTTGTGGGCTGAGAGACAGTGTTGTTCACTTTATCAAACAAAAGCTTAGGGTTTTTTTTTCTGATGAAGAGATTATATTGGCAGAGTGGGTAGACTGACTCTCTCTAATTAATTCATTGAGTGCCTGAGCTATTTTAAGGACAAGCAATGAACTTCAAGCCATGCGGTTTTCCATAGGCACTCAGTCCCTTTGTCCTTAAACAACGGATGTCGTCCGATATCCACAGAAAGCAGTTGTAATTGGCCTTTGACTCAACTGTTACCAGAGCCACTTTACCAAAATAGAGTATCATTGTTCAGTTAAGGACTGCAGCATTACAAGCTAAAAATAAAAAGTCCACTCTAAAATTAGAGAAGAAGCGATTCCCAGATTTCTGTGTGATAGAGAAAAGGCTGTCATTTTTTGCACCATGGAGGATCAACAGGTGTAAAAAGGTTAAACAATATATACTTGTGATCACTCAATAGCAGGCCATCACAATTAGAATTGACAACACTGAGCCCCCCCCCCCAAAAAAAAAGAAAAGAAAATAAGGATCAAAGTATCTAAGTAAAATTGTGCGACTCCAATTCATTCGCAATGCAATTAGCACAGTCATCAACAAAGTCACCAAGTAGCAACAGATTTTCCAGTTTTTGGTGAAGGGTTGGCGGGTGAAAGGTGGGGTGGGTTCAAGTGAAAGAGAGAGAGAGAGAATAAGAGAGGGGGAGAGCGTGATGAGGAGAGAGCACACACTCAGGCGTTCCAGCCACAGATGCCTGGGGTGTTGGAGATGTCCATGGAGGAGCACACAGAGTGGGCTGGAATATGATTGGCCCCTTCCTCCCAGCAGCTGAAAACAAACTGGTTCTGCATGTGCAGAGATGTGACCACTTTCACCCCCCCCTACCACCAGCTTGCCAGGCACACACACAAGCAGGATACGTGGTGCGCACACACACACACACACACACAGGTATGTATATACACAAACACACACACACACAAGTGCACAGACACCCCCTTCCACACACACACACACACACACACACAGTTACTGTGTCTGTAGCTGTGACCATAGTTTTTTTTCCAGATTAAAATCACTGAATTTAAAAGGAATGCATTCCTCTCAGCCTTTTTTCAATTTCCTGAAACAAATGCGCAAAGGCAAAGCTAATAGAAATCTTCACAGAACACATTTCCCGGAAGCATCCACTCGTCAGTGGCCAGAAACAAAAAGTGTGAGGCAGGAAGGCTAGGGGTCTGGACACCTTACTTTATCCAGGGAAGAAAGGAGTGGAAAGAGAGAGAGAGAGAGATGGAGTGAAAGGGTAAAGAGGTTGTAAAGAAAATCATTTCCCATGTCACCGTTTATTTGGGTTAGCGGTGAAGCACAGCATGGTGCTTTCTGTTGACACTGTTTCTTTCACTGTTTTCTTTACTTTATTCCTCTCTCTCTCTCTCTCTCTCTCTCTCTCTCTCTCTCTCTCTCTCTTTAAAACTTTGGGCAGTGGGGCATGTTTGGGGTGGAAAGAAACGAGGGAAAGCTAGGCAGTCCGAGAAGAGGCGGCCTCCGTGGGCTGTGTGATATTCCGTGTCCCCAGAGACACGCACACACACACACACAGAGACGATCTGCAGCCTCAGCACGAAACATACCCAGGGGCTCAGCAGTAATTAATGCTCAGGTCTCTTTCCCTCCCTCCCTCTCTACCCCACTCCCAAACACTTCATAGCCCTGCCTGTACTTCAGTAAAACACACACGCACACACACACAAACACATATTGCACAAATGTGCATACTGTTCATTCAAACTCACACACACACATACACACACACAAACACATAGCACAAATGTGCAGTACATACTGTACATACAAACTTACCACCACACAAACACAGACACATAAACACATACACACCCACATCCAGAGCCTTACACAGACAACCACACTCTAAACAGATTTACATCCGGACCTTATCTTTAGTGCAACAGAACAAATAACAATTGTTTTGAAAAATCTGAATAAATAGGAAAATACAGTAATGAGGTAAACTACAAATACATGTCTGATGCCTTTGCTTGGCAACACAATCACAAAAACATGAGGTATGCTCATACACATGGATTCCAAACACGTATACACGTAGATTCTAGTAGTATAAACAGCGCCTTTGCATGCAATGCACACATATACCTGCGGGCAAGATGTACCCATGCATAGTCAAAACAGGACAGCTAAGACGCGGCTGGCACGCATAGGAAATGGGCTGGATGTGAGGCACAGAGCGAGGGGGCATACATGTATACCAAAAGATATAAACAAAGGCTTAAACAAGAGACAGAACAGAGCCTGAAAATCCTCAAAACACACCAAACATCTAAGGGTGAATGAATCGAGGGGTGAACACACACACACAAAGGCAAACAGATGCACACAGACACGCACAAACACGCACACACGCAGGCACAGACACCCACACATACACACACACACACACACAAACACACACAGGAACCTGGCAGAGGTAAGGCTATCCCCTGGTCACAGAGGCACTGGTCTAACCTGCATATCACCCATGCAGGTGCGCTTAGTTCCTTCCTCCACCAACAGAATACACAATCTCACTCACTACCTCTGTGTTTCCATGGAGACCAGAGAACATTCATTTTCCAAAGGTGGAAAACAGACAGAGAAGGTGGGAGTATGTGAGAGTGTGTTTGTGTGTGTGTGTGTGTGTGTGTGATTATGTATATTTGGAGGCAATTCAAGATGTTTGCTTACCCATGAACTCTATGCCCAACTCATCTGCTGCTTGCGCGCCAGGCAAGGATGGAGAGAGAGAATCGAGGGGGACAAAAGAAAAGAGAAAAGACAAAGAGAAAGAGAAATTATTCACTTCATCAAGCCAATGCATCTGTTCTCTCCCCCCCCCCCCCTCTCATTCCCGTCTTGGCCTGGAATAATCCCTCCCAAACGTTTACACACAACACAACACAACGCTCCTGATTTTCCCACCCCTTAAGAAAACATCAACATGTCGTTTTCACCATTTCTCGAAATACACATGGCTGAAATTAACACATCATGGCAGACGGCAGCAATTTTGTCTCCTGGAAAAAAAAAACACACATTGTACTGTACATAACCGGCTGAGACCAAATACACACACACACACACACACACATGCATGCAAGCACCCACTCACCCTTGCCCACACACCAACTCCTACACGCATGCTCACCCACACAAAGGGGGCTTAATTTGTTTAAAAGTCTCTCTCTCTCTCTCAGCAGGGGGGCTGTGGGTCGGGTGGGACTGTGAGCGTGACTGCCAGCCATGGCCTCCTGATCGCCCCCCTCCGTCGCGACGCATCTCGTCTCAACTCATCTCATCTCGACTCATCTCGTCTCAACTCCATGTCAGTTCTTCTACCGCTCACACCCGCAGAGAGAGACGCCTCTAAGTGTCTCCACTGGCCTGCCTGGGCACATTTCACTTGTTCGTCAGGGACGCGTGGCTTATCACTCTCTCTCTCCTTATCTCTCTCTCTCTCTCTGTCTGTCTGTCTCACCCCTGCTCTGTCTATGCCTTTTTCCCTCTTTAAGTACCCCTGTCTTGCTGTTTCCCCCAAAAAAACTGGCTAAGGCCATTTTTTTGGAGGGGATAAAATGTGACGAAGAGGGACAGAGGGAGGACATGAAAGTGAGGAGGAGGAGAAGAAAGATAGAGAGTGAGACAGAGAGGAGAGAGATAGAGGGGGAGCCAGGGAGGGATGGAGGGAGCTGGGGACACTGATAAAGAGAGGAGCACTGTTCTTTTCATCCGAACAGTCCCCTTCCATTTTCCGAGCGCCACGCCAGTGTAATATAATCTCATTTAAATTAAAATGAAACCCTCACACTTAATTGCCTTTCTGACAGTGGTGGTCCATGGGTTTTTAAATAGACTGCACTTTTTTGTCACGCTTCCTCTAACTCTCTTCCTCCTCTTTTTTTTTGGAATGTGCCCATGAGATCTTTTTTTCCTTTTGCCCAGGGTGGACAAGCACAAGAACACTAGTTAACAGGGAAGGAGATATGGTGAGCAAAAGAGGAGTGGTAAGCAATGGAGGAAAACTGTGTGTGTGTGTGTGTGCTGAGTGAACACGAATGAGTGAGGCAGTGAGAAAAAGAGAGAGTGAGAGAGAGAGAGAGAGGGAGGGAGAGAGGACGAGATGAGAAAAAAGGGAGGGGAATCAAATGAGCTGACAGCACCGCCATCTGTTGGGTGATGAATGGTGACGACGGCAAGTCTGAATTCTCCATGCCACAGCGGCATGCATATATTTATGCGGGAGTTAAAACATGATTAGTGAGCTGACTACTGAACAGCGTCTAGCCACGCTGGGGCCTGGGGCGTCTAAGAGCGCGCGAGAGAGAGAGAAGAGACCGAGAGTGAGAAGAGAGGAGCACTTAGACCTTTTAGGTCTATTCTCAACTTTAAAATGGAGGGTACATTGTGTTCCCGGTAAACTTACTGTAACACCCATTCGATTCAGTGTACATTTAGCAATGTTCCTGTAAGAATGTCCAGAGGCCCTTAACAATAACAGCATGAACGACAGGGAGGCTGCGAAGTGAGAAATAGAAAGGAGTTGAAATTCTCGTTAAGGGAAAATGACAAGAATAAAAAATAAATAAAAAAAGAAATGGAACAAAGAAATGGACGAGAGGGAGGGCGAAAAAAAACATCTGCCCCTGTTCCTCGAGGTGGCAAAGGCTTCCTGTCAGGCCGCAGACTCTGAATGGCTTTCGCACTGTGTCCTCAACAGCTGCAGCACTGCCGTGGTTAAGGATAAATAAATAAAGCTGACAGTGGCTGTAGTCGTGGCAACCGAGCAAACCAGTGATGATGCACAGCCACAAATCTGTTACAATAAGCTCCCTCTCATAATATTCAGCCCCTATGGTGTGTCATCCTGGCGTAGTCATTTTTCTTCTTCTTTTTCCTGTCCTTTCTAAGTTGTTTCTTCTTCCTCTTCTTCTCCTTCTCCTTCAGATGTGGCCTTGGTGGAAGACAAAAGGTACAGGGCGACGAAGCCATCTCTTATTGATGGCCAGCAGATCAGGGATGCAAGCGAGCCGAGTGGCAGCGCCGGCGATCGGCTCAAGCTGCCGCTTGTTGCAATTGCCCACAATAACAGCCACATTCATCCACTTATAATCGGCGGGGCTGTCACGCGTGCCACTGGCTGATGCCATTAAGCACGGTGGCGACACACCCGCAGCGCTGGCACCTGCTGCGATGGGCTGATGTACAGCCGTCATAAAGCACGCACGGATGAACGTGTGTGCGCACACACACACACATAAACACACACATGTTCATGTAGCATCTGCTGTCGCCATGGCATTTCAACAGACTCTTAGGAGATGATGTCCAACGTCATCCGCTGTCTTCCCGAGGGTGCCTCTAGTGATGGTCTGTGGTGATTGTGGTGGAGCTAGAGGACATAGAAGAATGAAGGCACTTTTTTTGACAGTTCGGTGTGGTCAAACGTCTGTCACGGACGAAAGTAAATCTGCGGTGTGGGGAACAACAGCCACAGTGAATCAAACGGCACTTAATCCGGGCTTGACTTGGCGTGGCAGACAAAAGCTCACCAGCACGTGCCTTACACAGTCTAATACCCCAACATATAAATATCACAATAATAGCGCCCCTCTCACTCTTTCTCATTCTCTCCATTCCTGGTTCTTACTGATTTTCTCTCTCTTCTCTCTCTCTCTCTCATCCTTGCTTTCTTTGGCTTGTTTTTGCACAAATCCTTCCTGCAGCCACCCCCAGACACCCAACCACCCACCAACCCCACCTCCACCCTCTTTCAGTTCACTCTCTGATTTCCCTACTGTCTGTCTCAGGCTAGCACTCTCCTTGCCTCCCTCCCAGCCTCCTCCATCTTCCCTCCATCCCTTTCTCCCTCCCTCCCTCCATCGCTCAGTCTCCCTCTAGCTCGCCTGCACTGACTCACTGCCTCCCCAGCTGGGGGCCGATGGAGAGAATGCTCTGAGGCGCGCCTCGCCTTGCCGGCGCACAGGCAGGCGGTCTGCTTAATCGCCGGCTAGTTTTCCAAAGAGTTTGGAAGGTCAGACAACGATCCCCATCCTCTACAACCACCTCATCCCTCCCCTGGCATCTCTCACCAGGCTCCATCCCTCTGCGCTGCCAAAAGATGGATGCAAAAATAAAAAATGACAAAGATTAAAAAAAAAAACCGACACCACACATAACTCAAACCTGTAAAACAAGTACCGTATTGGCCCAAATTTAAGATGACATTTTTTTTCTCCCTGTAAACACTCAGAGGGCGCCAAAAGCGATTTTTGTGTTAAATGAACCGACAGAGTCTCGCAGGCCTAGAACCGCCACACACGATGGAGAGGGCATGCTTTGAACACATTTAAAATTAGCCTCAGGTGGTGTAAAAGAATGTCTAGCTTCAGTAGGCCTATCCCTGGACCTGGAAGTGAGAGAAGCGATTCCCCATTATGCTCGAGTGTCTCTCAGAGCCAACTCTTCCCCTTTGACACGCGAGGTTGTATCCTACCCAAGTCACCCAGTCAGACGTCTACTGCCAATGCACATGGTTTTCTGCTGAGCAGACAGCCTACGGCATATTTTTCGCACTCTCTGGAGAATGATAATTCATATGGCGCTACTCATTCAATTTAAATGTGACAAATTTATCTACAACATTACAGTAACCAAATACAACTTGCTAACGGCTAGCATTTAAAATGTTTTCACCAGCATTTTTTTGATATATTAATTTTGTAGATGGCAAAAATTGTTCATAAAACAGTTTTTTTCTGTTTCCCTAAAAATGATTCTAGAATGAGTGTTATATTCAGTATTCAAGGCAAATCCCCATCTCATCTTTCAACCCATCATAGCCTCCGAGTCACTGTTTGGTGACCTAACAGACAGGCATTCCTCTCCTTTTCCTTCTTTTCCCTTCAAGTCCTTCGTTCTTGTTGCCACTATTCCTCTCTCTCTCTCTCTCTCTCGCTCTCTCAGGTTGTGTCTCCCTGTGGTGCAGTCAGAGAGTGTGGCAGGCAGGGCCTGCACTGCTGGGGCTGATATAGACGGCTTTTCACAGGGCCTGCTGGCTTAGCGGCGGGTCGATACGATGAGAAGAAGGGAGATGAGCGATGGATGATTTGCGATCACGCGTGCACACAGTCAGTTGTGCGTGTGTGTGTGTGTATGTGCGTGCGCGCCCCAAGATAGATGCCTCCCAAGGAAGGAAGCTGAGGCTCACAAGACAAAAAAGGCTTGCACGGCAGATAAAGCCAGTGGCTCACCAGGGGGCTGTGTGTTTCTATGTTTCTCTGTGTGTGTGTGGTGTGTGTGTGTGTGAGTGTATGATTTGTTGCTCATTTGCTGAGGGTGGAGAGAATAAAGTTACAATAGGTGGCAGACACAGCAAAGGACCCCTGCCAGACTGGGGCTCGAGAGAGAGAGCGAGAGAGCGAGAGAGAGAGAGAGAGAGAGAGAGAAACGAGGAGAAAAAGAAAGAGGGGAAAATAGCAAAAGAGAGAGCGAGAGCAGGAGAGAATGAACAAATAAGGTCTTAATGGGTCTAAATTAAGATCCATTAGAGGCCTGATTGTGGACGAGGCTGAGAGGCTGATTCTGTATACTAGAGGAGTCGCTGTCACAGACCTCAGCAGGCTGTGTGTGTGTGTCTGTGTGTGTATGTGTGTCTGTGAACGCTGTTTGTGCTGCTGACACCACAGGAGCAATGCAATGTGGCAAAGCAAATAATCACAGTTCAGAACGGCCTTCCGCTCTCTTTTTCACAAGTCATTAAAAAAGTCATTACTTTGCTACAAAGCCAAAGACCACAATAACAAACATGGGATCAAAGCAGCAACCTGTGTGTATGCTGTGTGTGTGTCTGTGTGTGTGAGTGTGTGTCAGTGAGTGAGAAGGAGAGAGAGAAAGGAGTGTGTGTGTGTGTGTGTGCAATTTCATTGGATTAGCCTCATTGCAGTGGCGTGTGCCTGTGCGGGCGTCAGAAGCTAATAACTGAATGCGCACGTGGGTGGAGCCATGACGGAGATGACAAGTCCACCCATGGGAGAAACTGGAAATGGGGGGAGGTGACAGAAATAAACCAGCTAAAGACAGGAAGGAGAGAGAATGGGAGAAAGAGAGAGAAAAAAAGGGAATGGGAGGCAGCGTGATGGATGACAGCGGGGGTCAAAACAATGGCTTTCCGTTGCTGGGAACAATCCGATATTGCCTGGGCCAAGTGTAAGCTGGAGCTGCGAGCTGTTTCATGGATTGCGGCAGGAGGAAGAGAGGGCTGACTTCCATTAGAGCAGCCCAGGGAGGAGTGCAGGGCCTAGGGCTTCTGGAGGCACAACGGTGGGGGGTGGTTGGTGGTGCTGTTGGAAGATGGGGGAAATGGGAGTTTGGTGATGATAGCAGTGGTGGAGACTTCTGTCTCCATCCTCTGAGAGAAAGGCTCCAAGAGAGAACAGATGATGTGTAGCAAATGCACTCACACACACACACACACACATATATTTCTCTTCACCACAAAAGCCCTCATAAAGCATGGTGGTCTCTCCACAGCAAGCAAGCACACACATCTCCTGGTGTCGTTTAGTTTTTTTTTCCCTCCCCCATATCTTGTCATTTGCTTCCCCTCATCTCTTCCATAGCTCCTCTCCCAGCCACTATTTATTTCCTCCAGCACTCTCCCCCACGCTGCTTCTGAAGGGCTTGATCGGAGGGCCCGGAGACCCTTTCAAATGGATGCTCTCAATCTGTGTGTGTGTGTGTGTGTGTGTGTGTGTATGTGACTTTTTCATTCTTTTCCCCTCATTTATTTCCCTTCCTCATGGAGAGAGATATTTTGTGTGGAGAAGTGTTGGTCTCAATCTTTGGGGTGGTGTGTCAGTGTATGTGTGTGTGTGTGTGAGTGTGTGTGTGTGTGTGAGTGTGACTGTGTGTGTGAGGGGAGCTGCTGCTTAGCAGGCAACAATGGAGCCGAGGGTAAGGCCGTAATCCTTCCTCTTTTCACAGCCTCTTGAAAGAGGCAAAATCCACTGACTTGACTGGGTGAGCCAGGGCCACTACAGGCCTTTTCCAGAACTTTCTACAGTACCAACTCACCCCCAAGGAGGCAAATCTGTGGAGTGTGTGACGCGCGAGTAAGTACTCTAATCAGTCGGCCGTGAGCAACTGGGGATCTGCAAATCTGCCTCCAACCTCAATCTCGACCCGAGCAGCACGATACAAAAGGAGTCGGTGATTAGAGACATTGATTCGAATGATTTTGTTATCAACTTGAAATTAGTGAGACAATTACTCTCCACTCACGCACACAATTTTCAGGGACAGCAACCAGCAGTGACTTAATTGATTTTACAATTCAATCCCAATTCCTTCACAGTTATATTATGCTTATTCTATTTTATTTTATTTTTTATTTTTTTTCGGAGTAGTCGAGCAAGCTGTGCAAGTGTACTGCAGAGGTTTAACTGAAATGTCTCACAATCACGCTTTTCAGAGAAAATACCTTGTACACAAACGCGCAGTAATTAAAACCAGGTGGCATATAGTGTGTGCATTCGCATGTGTGTGTGTGTGTGTGTGTGTGTGTCGGAGCATGTATTTTCTCCGACAATCTTCGGAATTGTAAGTTAATGGGATTTCTTCTCTTTCTTTTACGTTTACTTAGGGAAAGATAATTAGCTACTTTGGTATATCTGATTTAGCGGAAATTAGAGTGGGATAGAGGGAGCAATTCTCGATGGGAGAGTACTGGGGATGGTTCCTGTGGATTTAGTGTGCTGAATGAGTGGGTAGGGTGCTGGGTGGGTTTGTACCTGCTGATAAAGCCGTGTCACAAACAGAGGATTAAAAAATTGTGCGCCAGAAATTCTGAGAGAGGGGCTGGGCCGGGCTGTGAATTGCACACCGGTTTCAGATGGATACTGGATGATGCTACTGCAAAGGCCCGCCATCTGGGGTGGTGTGTATCTCACCGCTATGGATGTGTGTCTAAGTGTGTTGGTGTGTGTGTTTGTGTTTGTGTGTGTGAGGTGTGTGTTGACTGCCAGGGGCAACTGCCAGGGCATCCAGCTTACTAAACTTAAATATTTATCTTGGCCAGGGCCAGATGAGGGCACATATCATGCCCCTTCCACTCCCCCCCCACCAGCCTCCAGGTAAGGCAAACACATCGCCCTCCAATATGCAGTACAGAGTGTTAGAGTGTGCAGAATGTGTGTGTCTGTGTGTGTGTGTGTTGACTGGACACTTACTTGGATCAGATAAGATGGCGTCAGTCTTGGGGACAAACTGGTCACAGCGAAGTCCGTGATATCCCTCCTTGCACCTGCGAGCCACACACACAAACAGGAAAAGATAGAGATTACAGAGATGCAAGTCAT
>JAGFZM010000056.1:418391-435196 GCA_017657215.1 Limnothrissa miodon | reverse complement strand
ACACACACACACACACTTGAATATACAGCCCTACAAGCAAGGTCGGCACTAAACACAGCTGACAGGGAAGAAATAGAGGAAAAAAGAGAAGGTAATGTGGGTTGAAGAATAGAGAGAGAGAGAGAGTGTGTGAGAGAGAGAGAAGATGACAGTGTGTCAGTAGAAAGTAAAAGGAAACAAATAGAGAGGGATAGAGAGAAAAAGGAAAAGAAAGGACAGAGACGGAAAAGGACAAGATAAAAGGGAAGAGGGTAGATGAAAGAAAGTGAAGTGATGAAGACAGAAAAAGAGAGAAAGGAAGGAAGAGGAAGGGCCAAGCACACTGAGGAAGAGAGAGAAAGAAAACATGAGAGAGAGATAGAGAGAGAGAAGTTACAAGAAGCACGAAATGAGAGAGGCAAAGCACAAGTGTAAAGGAGGCAGAAAGAGTGATCCAGTATAAGACAGACAGAGAAAGAAAGAAACTGGAAGGATACGTATGGACTGAAAAGAAGAAAGGGTGAGACAGAGCAAAAGGGAGGGAGCCAGAAGAATAGAGATAGACAGAGAGAGAGGGAGGAAAGAAAGAGGCCTGAAGGATGGACAGAAGGAGGGAGAAAGGGACCAGAAGGATGGAGAGAGAGGGGGGGGGGAGAGGAAGGCAAGCAAGAAGGACAGAGGGGCGGGAGTTGGCCAGAGCTTGGCAGCGCCTGCTGGTCCTCAGATAAGGTGGCCATGACACTAATGTCACCTCCCGCAGGAGCGATGGGGCTCACAAGCCGCTCGGCCCCGCCCCAACACTCTCTCCACTCAGATATATGAGACACTCCGAGACGGCCCTCGACTGGGAGGAGGCCATTGGGAGCCCACAGAGAGGGGGATGGAGGGATGAAGAGAAAGAGAGAGTGATGGAAAGATGGGGAAAGAGAGGAAAAGAGACTGAAAGAGAAAGAGAGAAGGGGGGGCAGGGAATGATCATACTGGGACTCAACTGAATGGCACTAGAAGCTCAGGAAGAAAGGGATCATAAAGGGATGAAAAGAAAAAGAGAGAGAGAGATGAGTGGGTGTGAGAGAAAGGGAGGGATAGAGGGGAGGGAGCCAGATGAAAAACAGAGGAGTTATGGAGGAGTCTATTTTCAAAGTATTGACGTGTTTCTATGTATCAGTGTCCTGTGCTAACACTATTTCTATTTAAATGGCCGTGCCAATGAAGCCTAGTGAATGGAATGGGATTGAATTGTATTGAAAAATGGAATTAAATTGAATTGACTGTGAGGCTAAGAGGAAAAAGTGGAGGAGGGTGTGAGTGGAGAGAGAGAGAGAACGAGAGAGAGAGAGAGAGAGAGAGAGGGAGGAAAAAAGAAGAGGCGGAGGGAGGCACAGCAGAAAAAAAAGCATGACAACATGGAGCAGGCAGAAGGGCAGATGTAAAGAATGAAGAATAGTTCCAGTGTTCAAGTACAAACACACACAAACACAGATAGACAGAAAGGGTGTTTGTGTGTGTGTGTGCTGCATGTGTGTGTGAGTGTGTGTGAGTAAGAAAGAATGAGAGAAGAAAGGGCAGAACTGCAGTGCTAGCTGTCCTTCAGGGGAGTGGGGCCTGGATTGTGAAAGCGCAGCTGATGACTGAGCTTCTAATCCTCCCTCTCCTCTTCCCTGCTTCTCTCTTTCTTCTCTCTCTCTCTCTCTCGCTCTATCTCTCCCTCAATCCTTCCTCTCTGGCTCTCTCCATTCTCCTCCTCTAGCTCATCTTCCTCATACACATGCAGCCACCCCCCACCCGTTCTCTCTCCCTCTTTCCTCATTCTCTTCCTCTTTCTCGCTTTTTTTCTCTCCTAGATGCTCTTGCTCACCTTCTGCTGTCCTTCCTCCTTCATTGCTGTTGTCCTCGCCTCTGACCTCCCTCTTCTCACTGTCAACTCGTCTATTCATCTCACTCAAGTGCGGAGAGGTGCCCTGGGTACCAAGTGCTGTGTCAGGACATCGAAATTTTCCCCAAACCCATCAGCCTTGTTCAGTGCATACTTTCGAGTTTAGTTGATAACGTCTTCTATTCAAAAGACGCAGATATGTTCTTCCTGCTCCTGCGTCAGTTTATCCCTCAAGCTCTTCACACCATTGCCAACAAAACAGTCGGCTACAAAGGAACAGCGTTGGTCTCTGACTTTCATCACGTAGGACAACAGTGCAGGTAGCCAACTTGACAGAAGCTGCCTTCGGGACTCACCAAAGACAAAACAAACTCTGAAATTTTGAAGACATTTGACTGTATGATGATAGTGTGCAAACGGTCCCACTTTCAAGATGTCTTTTTTTTGTGATCAACATTTTTTATTCAAAACTCAAAGAAAACTATGTACAGCAGAGAAAGTGAGCTCATTATATCAAAATGATAATACTATTTTAAAGGCGCTCTAAGCGATGCTGTTTCACATCACTTCTTGTTGACGTTCGAAGTGTTGTCAAACAAAACGGAGGATAGCTCCAGAGAGGGTTCAAGCGTTATAAGTTATAGCTCACTCCTCCCCCTCCCTCCCATGCCTCCCGAAAGACTCATGAACCTTGTCGTTTATTGGCTGGAACACTGTTATGTTTCGTTTTCGTTTGTTATGCTAGGTTTGCCCACTGTGTTTTGTTGCCTTTTGTGGAGCCAGGGCTGTCTACAGAGACCGTGTTTTTTTACAGTGTGTTCAGGGGACAGGCAGCTAGCAGATTGTGAGGAGATGTTTGCTGTATGTAACAACACATGTTTTAGTCCTAAAAACGTGTCACATCGCTTAGAGCACCTTTAATAACAATAATAAAATTGCAAATATACAATTATACAAATTAAATCAAAGTGCAGACACTTGTTTTACAGAGAGTTCCTCTAAGACAGTGTTCCAAGAAGTAATGGTATGGGGTTAAGCTTTATTTATTCTCGCTGTGGAGCATTCTAGTAGTGCAATATTCTTAAAGTCAGAGAGCCAGTTAGAGTTTAAGAGTAGCTGGGGGTTAAACCAGTGTTTTAGAATTGTTTTTTAGCAGCTGTCAGTCCAGCACACAGGGTTCGTCGTTGGTTGATGTTAAAGTCTAAGGAGTAGTCATCATTTAGTAAGCACAGACCAGGTGTTTTGGGGCATTCAGTGTGGATAATGTCTGATATGGTCTGTGAAACAAATTCCCCAAATCTTGATACTAGAGGACACTCCCAAAACATGTGTAAATATGTACCTATTTGATTAGAATTACAGTGTGTGCATAGGGGGCTTGAGAGTCTTCCCATTTTATGCAGTAGGTATGGTGTAGTGTAGGCTCTGTGTAAACGTTTAAAATGAATTAGTTGATGTGCAGGATTCTTAGATTGTCAGGGTCACGGCCGCAAGGCCGTGGTTTGGGGACATCTGGTGGGGATTTGTGTTTGTCTTTGCCTCTGTGTCTGTTCTGTGTTGGCCACACCCGCTCACTCTCACTAGTCCTGTCATTGTTTGCACCTGTGTCTAATTGTCATCACTTAATAGATTATTGGCTTATTGGTGGGGGTATTTATAGGGGTAGTTTTCTGTTACTCTTTGTTGGTCTGTCTGTCTTGTTAACTGTGTTTCTGCCCGTGCTTTACGCTGTCTTTTTTCTGCCTGTTCTACTGCCGTCTTTATCTGTGTCCTTTGTCAAGTAAGTGTTTAGTTCCTGTGTTTGTCTGTGTGCCCGGTTAGCTCTTGTTTAGCTTCTTGTATGTGTTTAGCCCTGTTGTCTTGTTAGCCCTGTTGTCTTGTTTGCTCTGGTGTCTGGTTAGCTTGTGTGTCTGGTTAGGTCCTCTGTCCCAGTCTTGACTATGTCCTGTGTTTATCCCGATGTGTTTGTGTAGCCCTGTACCTTGTTAGCCTTGCCCTGCCTGTTACCCTGTCTGTCTTAAATAAAACCTGTTAAATTGTCTCTGCAATTGGGTCCTTCTGCAAACCCTGACATAGATACTGTAGGGATGCCCTCCCATATCCACATCCAATTGGGAGTGGACCCATATCTGGACAAGATGTCTTTTTGATATTATCTTTTATAAGCCATAGATCACCGAAGCATTAAAATACAACATAGCCTCCCTGATAGCTAGTCTGTCACTCTTTTTTTACATACCAAATCTCAGCATCATTTCCACTTCACTGACACCTCCATCTCATTTGTTGTTTCTCTGATGTAGGTACTTGCGCAGTGACAGGTTATTTTGGTGAAACCTGTTAAACTGTCTTGACGTGGCAGCTAGGCGGCATTCATCTAATAGCCTACTTATTAGAGTTAGTTAATAATCAGCTGCATTGCTTTTCCAAAGAAAATTCACAAACACATCAGTGCCTTTTCTCTGCCTGCTGTTCTCTCCTCACCTCTTCTCCACCCCCACCTCCCATCCCTCTCTTCATCTTCCTCCATTTCCTCCAGTGATGTTTTCACCTTATTCACCCCATTCGTGTTTTCAGCTGCCTGTCTGTCAGGCACACGTGCAGACACCCCATAACCCAAACAAGGGGTGACAAACACACAGACACACACACACTCTCTCTCTCTCTCTCTCTTTCTCCATTTGCCTATAAGACCCCCCCCACCCCAATTTTGCTTTAGGCTTTGATGGCTCTGTGTGGTGGTGAAAAGAAAAATGTAAATGAATAAAAAAGGAAAGAAAAACAGTATAGTCTGACTTGAAAAGAGAGACGTTCTGGAAGTAGTGGCGCTACATGGTGCCAGGGGCTCTGTGCACGCAGCAACACATCTGTTCCTCACAATGAACAGCACTGGCGGAACACTTCCCTTTCACACATACGCACCCACAGACAGAACGAGGGAGAGAGAGACGGACCAAATATAAGGACCATGAGGAAGGCAGGGTGATAAGGAGGGGGATAATATGTGTGTTTGTGTGTGAGTGTGTGTGTGTGAAAGAGAGAAAGACAGACACAGTGACAGAGAAGGAGAACCATCCTGTGTCACTATGACAGAATTAAACTATTTTATGTGGCTCTCGGTTTCCTAAGCAATTTCCCATGTGATTTTCGCTGACAGCCAAGCCTTAGGAGTCTGTGTATGTGTGTGTGTGTGTGTGTGTGTGTGTGTTCATGAACAGAGCGACTGGAGGAAGTGACTGACATGAGTGTATGATGTCTGCCAGAATATCTGGGAAGAGGGTATATTCTGGAAGACTAATTAAAGGTGGAAGAAGTGACACATTCGGCATCACCGTCAGGTGAAACCTGTGTGAGTGTGTGTGTGTGTGTGTGTGTGTGTGTGATGTGGTTGACATGTACATGGATCTCCCTCACACACTACGATTGGGAGAGGAATCGTAACAGTGTGTGCACAAGACAAATGGAGAGAAACAGGTAGCACAGGGAAAATAAAAGAGTGAAGGGTATTAGGTAAAAGAAAGAGAGAGAGAGAGAAAGAGAGATCTGAAATGAGACTAAAGACAGACTGAATGCTTGGTGAACCAGCCGTCTTGTTAACGTATAGTCACACCACACAGGCGAGACACCTGTGATGTCAGTCTGCTGTGCAGAGGAAGGGAGATCTACAACAACAGGCAGAATGCCTCTTCCAACCAAACAGCATACTGTACAGTAGAGATGATGTCTTACATGCACAACGCTTTGTTTTCTCTCCCTCTGGTGTATGTGTGTGCATGTCTCTGAGTGTGTTTTAAAAGAGAATATTTAAGTACATGCAGGGATGACTGCATGTGTTTGTGTCAGTGTGTGAGAGATTTCAAACAATGTGTGTGAGAGATTTAAAACAGAGCAACATAGAATACATGAGCACATGTAAGGACGGTTGTATGTTTTTATGTGTGTGTGTCTGTGTGTGTGATATCTCGGATTATGAAAAATGGTCTGGTGTGACTGATTCTTTTGACACATGATTGTGGGTAGGAGGAGGGGAATGGTCAGGACATGCATCCGGCCAGATGAAATGACTCTCTGCATGGTTGGTTGTGTGTGTGTGAGTGTGTTTGTGTGTGTGTGTATGTGTGCCTGTGTGTCCCTGAGCGAGAAAGAGACATTTTTTTTCCATGGCTTTGGTTCAAATGAAAGACCTCAACGGATTAGCTTGACAAGAGTGTGTGGGTGTCCGTGTGTGGCTATTGTGAGTGCATGAGTAAGTGCAGTATTTGTAATGTTGAACTTGACCTAGGAGCTCAGATGGGCGCAGCGCACACATGACACTGAGTCATTAACATCCTCTGGATCCCTGAAGAAAAGCCACTGATGAGTGAGTAAGTTTGTGCAAGCATTCGAATGCATGTGTGTGTGTGTATCCTTGTGCACAGTGTGTCAGTGGGGGCTTAAACAAGCTCCATCCAGTGTGTGTTTGTGTGTGAATGCTGTATATGAGGATGTGAATCCACATGTTTATGTGTGTGAATTCCCATATTCACGTGTTTGCTTCTTTCTACTCAACAGCGCCCTCTATGTTTATTTTGTTCTGAGTTCTAAACAGCCATATCTGTTAGTCTAATTGCTCTCTATCCCTCTCTCTGTATCACCCTCTTTCTGCTTCTCTCTCTCTCTCTCTCTCTTTCTAGCCTTGTGCCTGGACTGGAACAGGTGGATTAATGGTTGCTGTCTCAGCCAGAGCTGGGGCCTTGCGCATCTCGACCGCTCTCTCTTTAATTAACTCCCTTCTCATTAATTAGTGCCCGCCAAAATGGACACGGGCGCTCTGCGAGCAGCGGAAGGTGCCAGAAGGCCCCACACTTCACACACGCACATACAGATGCAGACAAGGACTCAAACGGACACACACACACACACACACACACACACACACTGCTGACTAAGAGCATACACACAAAACTGCCACCTGGGCCCCAAACATATACACATCGCAATGTTTTTTCCTCTGAAGGATGAATTTGCATTTTGCATTTGCATTATCTCTGTTTTATGTATTTGTCTTCATTTAAAATTAAAGGTTGCTCTCTGTCTCTGTAGTGTCAAATATATGTAGTGTTACCAGCACAAACATGAGAAGTTTAATAAAGATTTATAAAAAAAGAATAACATAAAACAAAGATAAATATACCTGTATATCTGGTCATTGTGTCACATTCATGGATCCTGCCTCCTATTGGAATATGGCCTAACAGCAAACAGCTTTAACAGCTGCACAGGCATATGGTTGGTGATCATAAGCTTGCAGCTCACTCAATGCTGTTACATGCAAACAAATAATTAGATTTCAGTCTGAGTATTCACCATACTCTGATTAGAAATTTTTGTGTTACTTGAGAAATCCGAGTCAAATCAAATTTTAAGAAATCCTATCAAATCAACTGAAGTATCTGATTCTAATCTGATTATTCTGTCATGTAACCAAATACGCAGAGTTTATGAATGGAGGTGTGTCATCAAGATTCCACAGAATGCATCGATGGAATCAAAGAAATCAGATTTCTTTGAGCATGTAAACTGAGATTCCTCCCGATTCTAAATAGTCTGATTAAAGCATCAATCAGATAGCTCTGACTGCGAAGAAGTTGTTAACAGGCAACGGGGAATCGGGAGGGACATTTGAAACATGTTCCTAGTACCTAACCTAGACCAGAGCAGTTTGGGCAATACAACAAACCTATACAGTAGTAAATCCAGATATGTGATTTGCAATAGTGGTTATACTTTCTGTGTTGATCCATATACTATTGAACTGAATTTTCATTCAACGATAAAAGTGTCTATAGCAAACTGCAAAGCAAAGCAAGTGTAGTGCTATATAATACATGTTACAACCATAATGCAAAGTAGAAAGGTGGTGCTATTTTTAGATGGTTTAACGGTTACAAGAATGAAGGGTTTTGTAGCTCTGGATAATCCATAGATTTCACTTGAAGGAAATACTCTTGTGCTTTCAAGTCAGTAAAAGAATGCTGAAAATTAATCTCTTGAAGTATATTCTTTCTGTCCGTTTTCTCTTGAAATCAGTGACACACACATCACCACTAGGCTCTTTTCTTTACACATCCTGTTTTCTTTCTCTCCAGCTCTGCTTCTTCCAGAAAGATTCCAGAAAGATGCAGCACTCTGGCTAAATTGTTTGAGGTGCTGATGCGATGCCCATGTCCACACATTTGTGTTAGCGATCGCAGCTAAGACATGTGGGCATTCCCCCCAGCTCAGGCTGGTTGGGGGAGTGATGGAAGCATTGATGGGATGTCGATCCTTCGGATCTGGTTTGGCTTTTGCGCAGAATTCACTCTATCTGTATCTCCCATGATCACAATCAGTGCAGCACAGGCAGCTGACGTCTGCTCTAATTGTTATTGATGGGTTGCCTGGTCACTATGTGCTCAGAGTCAGAGACAATTTCCTTCCCATTTCACTGACATTGTAACATCTCTCAACCCCCCTGCACACACACACACACACACACACATACACACACATTCCTAGCTCAACACCTCGTTCTCAGACCTCACTCCAGCCCACTACTTGGCAGAAACGACTGCCCATTTCCTTATCGTCGTAGAAACCACTACATATTCATATCTGTTGGCGGCAGACCTGCAGGAAGTTGGGAGAAGCAGGCTAGCATCAATGAAAAAGAGAAGCAGGTGATTTGTTTCCTGAGTGATGTTGCTGATGGATGCCAGCAGGATGTGCCAGCCACACTTGTCGTTTACATGCAAGCGCTCTGCACTGTACAATGCTGTTAGTGCTTGTATTTAAATCAATGCTAAGCAGGTATGCAGAAAAAGACAGCTAGCACATTGTTGTTCCCTTTCATTGAAGAAATCAGTTTCCACAACAAGGTGCTAATGGAAGGTCTACCACTTTGCACATCTTTCCTATTTGAATTTTTTTGTAGTCTATTGTTATAGATCAGACTTCCAAGATGCACGCGCCTGGCTGCGTTGTATGTAAACGAGTCTGAGCTGTGAATGTCAATTTAGCATTCTCCGCTAACTGTAGGCCCCCTGTTGTTGCTGATTTTGTTCATATTTAATTATTTATATTCTTTTGCCGGTTTATAAAAAAAAAAAAAAAAGGGGGGGGGGGGGGGGGGGGGGGATGGGTGTAAACACGTCTGTGCGGCTGGCACCTTCAAAGCCCAACACAAAACAAACAGTGAGTTTAGCTAGCGGAGCATTCCACCCAAAGCTAATCCTGCTCGTCAAGGGGGAGGTAAAAAGAAGTCTCACCTGCCTTTGCTGAACTTAAAAAAGTGGGTGTTGAGTGAGACAACGAGTGAGAAAAGAAAAAAAGAATAGCATTTTGTATTTATGGGAAACAAACAAACTGGGATAAAAACAGGTGATCTGTTGATGCGTGGAAAGTTTTTTTTCCTGCATCTCTGCATGACTTCTCCAACCTCCAGCTCTCAGCTAAGCGCCTGCCATGTGTCTTGCTCTGCTGTGACTCATGCGCACGCCCAGGAGCTGTTACAACGTAAAACAGATGTTTGAAATGTGCTTGCATGTGTAAAGACATATGTGTGTGTGTGTGTGTGTTGTTTGTTTCTCTACGCGCTACCTAGAGAGTATGTGGGTTATAAAGGTTTTTGGTGTCTGACTGGACCCAAACTGGTAAGAGGCATCAATGCACAACAATGTCTACCTTCCAAAGCCTGTTGGTGTCTCCTCTATGCCTGAAAGCCTGTGTCTATGTCCTAAACTACAGTATATCCATGGATCCACAATGTTCATTCTGTCTATGTATATCTGATATATGTACATCTGATCTGGCTGTAGTTAGATTTTAATAATCAAGTTTTTTTGAGTATGTGTTCATAAATAAACTAACTAAATTACTATTGTCATACATGTATAGTATTATTTGAATGATTGTGTAGGAGTGGGGGCTGCATTTACAGGTTCTAGTGTGCAAAAGTCAGTGTGTGTCTGTGTATGTTTGAGGGAGTAATGCATTGCTGTGTGTGTGTGTATGTGTGTGTTTGTGACAGCACTCTTTCCCGTCTCTCTCTCTCTCTCTCCCTCTCTGTGTGTGTGTGTGTGTGTGTGTATGTGTGTCTCTCTCTCCCTCTCTGTGTGTGTGTGTGGCACACGTTAGAAAGCACGAGAGGGGCGAAGGGGAGCATTCTGACTTTGCAGCTCCCACTCTTCTTGGGCGCGTCTCCACTCTGTGACTCAGTCACAGGTGCTGTTCAAAGCGCCCCTGATAACAGAGGCGGCGGGCGGTGGCGGCTGCAAGCCATCCATGAAAGAGTGAGAAAACACAAGAGGAATCGAAGGGAGCCTTTGTTTGCTGCTGTCACTTTTCCCCCTCTCCTTCCCCACTTTTATTCAACACTAACCCTCATCTTATTTACACAGAGTCTGCTTGTTCAAGTGGTTTTCTGCTGGCAAAATAAAGACTGAGTGATAGAGAGCAAAGAAAAAGAAAGTGAGAGAGAGAGACAAAAAGGGGTTGAGTAGCCCAGATATTTCTTATAGTTACTGTACATTGTGCAACCCCTCACACACACACCCCACCATAAGTTTTGGGTATAGATGAAGCATTCGAAAAGACATATGAAAATGTGAATGTGTCTTTTTAGAGACCTAGCTGGGGAAGTGCTCCTTCTTTCCATCTCATAGATGTTTTGTAAATGCATATGTCAGTTAGGCTATGGCCCAATGAAGGGTCATCATACAATTTGTTGACAACCCCACATACAGTGTACAGTAGAAATAGTCTATGAAGGCAACAGCTGCAGTCCCCCATACAAATTTCAGTGCCCATCTTCTCGTTCACGGAGCTTAAAGGTAAGAACACCTGCGCCCATCACACACACATACACACACACACACACACACACACACAATCCGGATTGAGTGCTCTGCTGCAGTCACCCACGGTCATGATATTCAGGTCTAGTTCGGTCAAGCTACAACTTTTCACACATGGTGGATGTGTGCATAACATATGAGAGATGGAGAGAAGCTGTTGTTGAAAAAATAAAATGGTAAATGCAAAGCATACCCGTAGCTATGTCATGTATACCCTGTGATACCATCTAGGACAGTTACAGAACAGGCTGATGAAAATGGCTTGCAATAAATGCAGCACTGGTAAGCCTAAGGTAATGCCCAGTCCAAGACTAAAATTTAGGACACCAGCAGCCCTCATAAAACTGCAACATAATGTTTCAGTACTTTGTTTGTTGTTAATATAAACCAAAAGTCAATGACTCAAAGAGCTTTTATTTAAGGGAAAAACATGCGGGTCATGCAGAGGGCCAGGCATCATTTGGTGCAGGTATTATATTTGAGGTTTGCGCTCAGTTTGATTGAAAGCTTTGGATGGACACACACAGACACACACATACACACACACACACACATCTGCACACACATATATGCCCATATTCTTTTCTTTGCAATAACAGATCTGGCATTTCATCAGCAATGGAGGTATAATCCAATGAAGGCTAGGTGCTGGTGACAGCCAGTCTCGCAGTCTCTGAGGTGTTTAAGAGCTTATCTTCACTAATATCATTTACATGCCTGCTCTTGCCTCGTGTCGCAATAACCGTAATTCTGTTAAACGGCGATATTGCGTTGCCGCTAATTCGGCCCCACCTCTCTCGTTTGCTGCCGCCGGGTTTAACCCAGTGTTTTAATCAAGTCATCCTCCAATATTAATAAAGGCTTTTCATTCGTTTCGCCCCGTTACCGCGGAGACGCACGGCTGACAGAGGCAGACACCTGTGAAGTCGACTTTCCTATGAGGCGCAGACGCGTCCTGTGAAGGGGGGAGAGATGGATCGTCAAGGCGACGCTCACACACACACGGTCTCAGAGGGGGGCCTCTGACTGAGAAACCACCTGGTCCTGCATCACTGCGCACGTGTCGTAAAAGGATGCCACCCTAACACACACACATACACACTCCAAAAGACACCCACAACGTCACTAATTTAAAGTCGGCTTTAGCACAGGAACATAACTTTGACGCCAGCGAAAGAGAAAAGTGCCACAAGTGTCTGAAAAACTAGCAGGGAGTCCATCTGACCGAATCACTTTCACGCTCCCTTGTTATTTTTTACCATTTGATGAAGAAAGAATATATATATATATATAGGCTGAGCCTCAAAATAGAGGGAGAGGGAGAGAAAGAAAGAGAGAGAGAGAGAGAGAGAGAGAGAGAAATGTGCTCAGAATCACAGCAGGTATGGGGCACTTTTCCAAAAACGAGCTACCTTTTGTCCTTGAGATGGTGCATAACAATAGGCTGCTGTGGCAAAAATGGCAGAACTCGGAATACTGTGAGGCCGCTATTATTTGATGCCTCAACTTGGATTTCTCAGACCGCATTTCTGCCATGGTCCTCATTGACTTCCTGTTCAAATGCTCATTTCAAAACAATCTCCTTATCTCTCCCCCCATTCCCATTGTCCATTCCCACGGTCTCATCAACCAGTGCTCTTATCTCTGAAATGGGCTGCTTCCTGTTTAACATTCACCTGTAATTGCACCCAGCTGCAAGCACCCAGTCGTAACGAGGCCCAAAAGGCTTGTAAATGTGTGTTGTGTTGCCCCCCCTCACCTTCCCCACACACCCACCACCTTCCATTTTCTCGTGTCCCATCAGAGATGGATTAAAACATAATTGTCCCAAGAGCCCTGTAATGTTTCATGAGGAACGCTTGTTAAAAGGCTAAGCTCAGGTTGTTTGTATGTGTGCCTGTGTCTTGTGTGTGTGTGTGTGTGTGTGTGTGTGTGTGTGTAAGTGTGTGTTCTACATGGGTTGGGATTTCACCTATGCCAATGGCAACATCTGGCAGCTTTTAGCTGTGGATCCGTGCGCTCATCTTGACGCTGCGCTAGCTGGAGTTGGTCAGACCCGAACACTGCCCCACGCTGCTGACAGAATCAAAGAAATCACGTAGCGTGCTGCTGAGCGGACGTGGCCCCTTGTATGTCACGCGGAAGACTGAGCACGGGGGTGAAGCGGAGGACAAGAACATAGCTTAGCACACTTAGCAAGCCTAACATGCTCCATTAAGACTCACTATCTATCCCACCCACTCTTTCTCTCTCTGCCTCCTTCTAGCTGTCTTCCAATGCCCTCTCCTCTTCCTCCTCCTCCTCCTCCCCCTCCTCCATCCCTCTCTCCCCTCGTCTTCTCTCCAGGCGAAGTGTGGAACTGGCTCCTTAACCTGCCGCTGAGGCAGATTCGCCCTGTCACATGCTCAGCTGTGGCGCTGGAGCACATGGTGACACTCCACGACCTCTGGGAGGCGGAGGAGAGGAGCGAGGGAGAGAGGGAGGGAAGGAGGAGAGAGTGAGAGGGAGGGGAGGGTACTGGGGGAGAAACTGAAAGACAAAAACAGGGTGGTGTGTGTGTGTGTGTGTGTGTGTGAGTGTGTGTGTTAGCGAATAGGCATTCAACCCAAACGCCTGGTGCTTGCCATGGCATCTGCTGTGCAACAGTGTATGCTGGGAGGGAATGCGAAGGCGTAGACAAGGGAAAAAAAAGACAGGAGAAAGAAAGCAGTGAAAAATTTCCTGAGGCAAAAATACAAAAGAGAAAAAAAAGGAGTGAGATGTGTAGGCTTAGGACAGGAATATTGCTGCTGCAACAACACGGCTCGCGCTGCTCTCATGGCGGAGCTCATAGCCTGACGCCTGTTTCAGCTACCCATGTGCTTGTGGTTCAAAGGGGGGAACAAAGCTAGGCTACGTATGGGTCGCTGTTCCAAACTCTGGGAAAGTCCACAGAAATGGGTGGTGGGGGAGATTGTGTCCCCTCAACTCACCCCCCCCCCCCATTCACTACACATGAGCCAAGCTTTGGCTGAGATCTAGTCTCTGTCCAGCCCAATTAAAAATGCAGGAGGTGAAAAGAAACACAACGCGCATAAGAAATCACAAACTGACATGGAAAATGCACAATCCAAAAAAAAAAAAAAAATGTGGCCACCGTGCAACGGGGGCACCAAGCACAAGATGGGGTGAAGAGAGGTAAAGGCTTTTCTTTGTTGGCCTAATGTCTCCCCCATTTACATTTCTAAGTTATCTGTTTACACGCAGTAACATCCTATTCCGATGAGATGTTGGGTGCTCATTAGCCAGTTTAAAATCACCTCAGAATGTTAGTCAAAGACGTCTTTTCAGTGCAGCTGTGAGATAATCAAAGATGGGCAACTCATCAGTGAACAAGGCAAATTTTTCATGAGAGGTGAGAATAGTAGAAAACCGTGTGGTCTCAAACTGATGCCTTACCTAAAGATTACACCAACCATTATGATCCCGTCGTCACCTGAAGTGTGAGCAATGTTGTGGATGATCATAGTTAAAGTCAAATATCTACCAGAGGCTTTATTTCCATGAAATAGTCTTGTATTGTACATGTTGAAAGGTGTTTTTACAAGACAACTCATTCAACATAGAATGAAATAGGAATAATCCACCTTTTACAATTAAAATTGGATTTTAAATGAGATTCTATTCTGATTTCTATAATTCCGTTTCTATTCCGATTCCTAGAGACCAGACTTTGTGGGTATTGTGTATCCTTTCTAATGCTGGGCTTTATAATATGTAGTTTCAAGCCATGTTGATGCCGGAATTTTCTGTAGGATAATAAAAATAGTTATCTAGTTGTCTATCTCTACATAAGACAGGCCACAAGGCGATGGTGGCGCAGATGGTAGAGGTGCCGTTCGGTAACCGGAGGGTTGCAGGTTCGAGCCCCACTCCATCTGACTACATCGAAGTATCCTTGGGCAAGATACTGAACCCCGATTGCTCCCGGTGGCAGGATGGTACCTTGCATAGCAGCCACTGCCACCGGAGTATGAATGCATGTGTGTGAATGGGTGAATGAGAGGCATACATTGTAAAGCGCTTTGAGTGCTCGTAGGAGTAGAAAAGCGCTATATAAATGCAGTCCATTTACCATTTACAAGCCCCATGGATTTCACACTTCTGTGCCACATTGACCAAAAACAGAGAATGAACAGAGAGGTTGTCTCATAGCTAATTGCCATTAATTATGCACAGCTCAAATTGGAAGGCATTGCCTATACTTTGCAAACTACTTATTTTTTCCTTTAATAGTTGGTGAGGTGATGGAACAGCCCCCCCACCTCCCTCATACTCCCTCATATTTTTAATGATCTTTGCATTTGCTGGGCTTCAAATTGCCGTCATCAGGAATGACGCAGAAAAAAATGACAGACTTGAATGCTTCATGAGTATAAATAATGGAATACAGAAAATAAGCCCATTATGTTCAAGAAAGCTTATGTATCTTTGCGTCAAGCTAGTAAAGAGGCATATACTGTAAACGACTATGTGCCAAAAAGAAGTGAAAAAAGGCAAAGGCTTGGAAGGGAATCTATCCTTAAAAGCAAACACAATTTTCCCTGGGTGAAGAACACTGATGAACGCCCACCATATGAACGTATCAATGTCCTCTCTTTAACCTTGAATAATATCAAGTGTAAAAAGGTTTTAGAAAAATACTGACAGGTTAGGCATACATTGGGTAACACTGCATAGGCAGTTTGTGAATACAGTTACCTCCTCCATATGTTTCTGAAAGTCACAGCCAGCTTGAAAAGTCCCCTCTCCACCGCTTGTTCAATAATATTACAGTCTTTATGGTGGGTGTCTGATGGTAGTTAGCTCTTTCAAAAAGGCTAGAATAAGAATATATATTTTTCTTATATATTATTATGTATATATTTTTTTCTCCCCAGTACTCTTTCCCGCTGGGCTCATACACTCATGGCAAATGAAACATTTTTGGAGTATTTCTTGGCAAGGGAAAGTTAAAGGGAAAACTAAGTCACTTCATCTCTTTTGAAACATGCAGTAGAGATTCTTTAATGTTATGTGTCGCAAGACTCGGCGGTGTTTTGATTTGGAGCCAACAAGCCCAGATTGAATAATCCTCCAGAAGACTCTCTTTCAGCTTTTGGATTAGTTTGTATTATATTCCTTTCACTCTCTGGCAATAAAATGGACCTAATACATCATGATACTGTGAGGACTTCATGCACTGACCTTCCATTTTCTAATCTAATTTTCCTCCCTAATCTAATGAAAGAGTGAACATTCAGTCTGTCAGACAAGCGGGGAAATACAATGCCTTATTTAGTGAACCCGACTGTCCAAATAAATTTGGTGGAATATTGATTAGAGAAATTGGCTGTATGCCAACAGTCTACATAAAGCATGGATATTAATTCATAAATGCATAAATAGTGCAATTATTATTATTGCAATGAATTCATCATTGCCAAAATAGGAAAAGAAAAGGCTTGAAAGTTTAAATGACATAGAAATATCAACCTTGTGATGCGAGGGCATTTCTTATATTAGGCCGATAATATATTATGGTCACTGAGGCATGGAGAACCTCATGGCGCACAGAAAAGGGCACGTGAGCATGTGGGTAGCCATGATGCCCATTGACACTAACCTGGACGTCTCCCCAGAATTTCCTCCTTTTTATTCTAATCAGCAGTGTGCCCGTCAGAGGCATGTTAACCACCCTGGCACCCGGTGCCAACGTGCCCGCCAGAGTGTGACGAGATAGGAGCAGGACAGGGCAGGCACCTCAGGGAAGGGCATGATTTTTTAGGGGGTGGGGAGGGGGGGGCTTTGGCAGCAAGCTAAAGTCCAGCTCTGCAGCTGATCAAACGATCTCCACACACGTAAACATGCACACATACACACACACACCAAATTCAGACATGGTTCCCAGTGGCCATGTGTGTTGTCATAGTTGTGCCTCTCTTTGGGGCCAAGGCCTGAAGGGTTGCCATCCTCTGCATCCTATTATGCCAGTTCCCTTCACCTACACAACACAGCACAACAGCCTTCCTACCTCTGCCCCCCCCCCCCCCCCCCCC
>JAGFZM010000056.1:379306-418291 GCA_017657215.1 Limnothrissa miodon | reverse complement strand
ACAAACACACACACACACACACACACACACACACACACACACACATACAGATCTCCCAAAACCAACCTACCCTCTAGCAACACTCAGTAGCCAAAATAGAGGGGAATCCAAAAATAAAAACACTGAGCTTGCCTCCGCCTCGGTGAAATTGTTTTCTGTGCTGAGAAACAGGACATTGGCTGTTGTCACTGACATTTGCACTTCTGACATTTGCCTGAACAGTGTTAATCCCGTCTGTTACATTCAGGATGATTGAGCCCAAACAAATCACAACTGCTAACTCAAATACAGCAAAGGACACAGACAGCCACATGTGCGCACACACACACTCACACACACAAACACAATGAAAGTCGGTACAGTTCAAAAACATTTCGGAACACACATGGGCAAACATCCTGGTAAACATGCACAGATATCACCAATTGCCACGACACGCTGCACATGTTGTGGCATTGAAAAGCCGCAGTCACCCAGGCGTCAGAACGTGGGCACACCATGCTAATGTGATCGGCGGCGTGAGCCAAGATTTGGCTTCGGACGGCGCAAGTCAGCTGGAGGTGATGGATTAAGACCCTCCGCCACCACGGTTTTGCCAATCTTTCCTTGGCGCGCAGTCATGCAGAGAACAGCGAGGGCATCTTCAAAACTCCCAGCATCCACAGCTGCCACAGTGGTGAGGGTTCCAAGACGCAGGCACACCGCCAGCACAGACGGGCATTGACACAGTTGACAAAAAAGAGAACGGGATAAGAGCTGTGTAGAAGTAGTGAGTGTATGAAGAAGCAGTTTTGTGTGCATCTCAGTGTATATATGTGTATATGTGCAACAAGAGTGACTGCATTTTGGTGTTGTGCGTATCTTCAGTGTGTGTGTGTGTGTGTGTGTGTGTGTATGTGTGTGTGTGTGCAGGAGAGGTTGTTTTCATTTGTTTTTGTGTGTGGCTAAAATCCATAGCGTGACTTTCCCGCATAAGTCACAGCTACAGAAGGGAAAAAAATTCATATACACAATATATATTTGTACTCAGAGCAGTCCGAGTTCATGAACCCACAGATATATGTCTGCGCGGAGAGGGGCGGAAAAAGAGACAGGCTTTTCTTTTTTTAGGGCTACTCGCGGAGCTGGGGAAAAAAACTGAAGGGGAATTAAATTAGAATTTAATCAATAGCAATTCACAGCTGTCCTGGGTTTTACAAATAACCTTTATTCTGAGAATGCACAGGTGAATAAATCAGAAGATATTGGTGTATTTACAGAGAGCGTTAGTAAATATACATCACTGTCCACAGAGACGCACATAAATCCATACACCTGACAAACAAAGCAAGATTATTGGGAGGAGGTTTCTCAAGTGCAATTTTGCTCTAATGAGTTTTCCACCTATAACTTTGCCAGGATGGGCCATTTTTCACTGTACAAACGTGAAATACAGTTTAGTGTCACACTGCAAGGTTTCTATTTTTTGCCGTCTCACCCACAACCCTAAAGTAAGAGGTCTTTATCGGGATTGAACTAAAATTTTAGAGTGCCCCTATTTAAGTCCAGGTTTACAATCCCAGGAGCTTATCTTGAATCACAACCTCAAAGCTAATGACCATATGCTAGTAAAGCTTTATTCAACACCGTCGAGTGTTTAGGGACTGATGACATTATTTGTGTTTGCCAATGTGACATTGTGTTTTCTGGTAAATAATTTAAGCAATCTGTCACAAAGATGACAGGCTGTGGAGACGTAAGGGAAGGGTAACAATTGCTGTATCCTCCCAGGGAAGTGATAGACATGTGCCATGCAATGTCACGAGACAGATTGTTTATTTTCTTTTTTTTTCAGCTAGGCCATCCAATCCTGTAACACGCATTATTCAAACACAAAAGACATCTGTTTCAAGACAAAGCGTCAGAAAACAAATGCAAAACACTGATACAAGCCCTAGTCAAACCGCCACTGCCACCACTCCCACTCCCACACACAAACTCGTTCTCACAGCAGAGTGGCCTGTGATTGCTGAAGCCAGTAACACGCAGAGGAAGTTTATGAAAAATTGATGACCGTGGAGCTCGTGATGCATTAGTTTTTTTTTTTCATGGAAAAGAGGGAAAGAACTGAAGAGAATGAGGGGTGTGGTATGTGTGTGTGTGTGTGTGTGTGTGTGTGTGTGAAAGCGTGTGGGAGGGGAAGGGGGGTGAGCATCAGGCGGAGCGACCTACTCGGCACTGTCTCCTGAACCAGGGCTCTGGTATTATTAGCCTGTCACACAGGCAGCAGGGTCAGGCCTGGTGCTCGTTACCGCTTGTTGTCTGGTCGTCTCTGAAGCTCCGCTGCACTGGCTACACTACTGTACGTGTGCTTGCAGCTTCTCTGACAGCCACAGAATCCACTTGTACCCACAAATACCATTTTTCGCTGCCAAAATCTTTCCAATCAGTTAGCTTCCGATCTTTAAGCAAGGATGAGGGTTAACCCAAGCGGTGGTGGCGCAGGTGGTAGAGGAGCTGTTCGGTGACCGCAAGGTTGCAGGTTTGAGCCCCACTCTACCTGACACCACCAAAGTGTCCTTGAGCAAGACACTGAACACCAAATTGCTCCTGGTGGCAGGCTGGAGCCTTGCATGGTAATCCCCTCCACTGGTGTGTGATTGGGTGAATACCATAGCAGGTGGTGCGTGTAGACGCAGCGGCCTCTGGGTCTCCTGACCGTGCGCGTCACTGTGGGATAGCTAGAAACGTAATTTCGATTCCTCTGTATGTCCAGTATATGTAGAGAAAGAGACTTAACTTTAACTGGCAATGTGTGTCAGTTTTAAAGCAACACCAAAGAGTTTTTAAAACCTTAAAATAATTTTTTCAAAATCGTTTTGGTGGTCCATCAACTCATAACAGTATGAACGTTACCTTCTGCATCTGCTCTGGGGCCCTCTATCGGCTGTAATAGCACTAAACAAGTTCGCCCAGTCGGGTCCAGGTTCTGTAGTCCAAGTAAAAACTACAGTCGATTGGTTTTGCGGCCAGCCATAGGCGGGGAAAGCTCTGGTTGGAGTTGATCCTACGTTGCTACTGGACTTGTAAGTGATAATGGTATATCCGACAATATTTATCATTGATTGTTTTATCTATCAATTAGCCTGTGAGAGCTACAAACAGTGGATGAATTTTAAAGTGTTTGTGTTAGCTAAGGCGCTAACGTGGGTATTGCTAGGTACTTTTCCTATATAAGTTGTTTATAGCTTTAGCGCTTTTGAAAGCATGCCATCATCCGTAAGTTGTGAACAGATTTATATGTGAGGCGGATATTTGATTGTGAAAGTCATGGATTTGGAAATGAAATGAAAATTGGGGACACATCCATGTTACGGTTGTAAGTGTAACGTTACCCAACACGGCAAGTAGCGTGAACACCAAGTAAGCCAACACGTTCACAGCCACCGCAGCTGCCGGTGTCCAGGCAGCGACACAGTCTGATGGGTTAGAAGCTATCTATTTGGCTTTCAAAACTACAGTTTTGCAGTCTGTTTAGCAAATCTTCATTTTTTTCCGTTGTGGTTAGGGGGGATTATCACTCGAGACAATACAGGCAACTAAATACCAAAATGTTTGACGTGTTTTTTTTTGTAAACATATCTCTTGCTATTACGCTAGATCCTTTGACAACATGCACAGCAAGCGATGTTATATGTATATATATATTTTTTTTTTTCTGTTTCAAAAGTCTAAATAAATCATACTTTTACAACAACGTACATACCTTGTCTGTAGACATGATTTCTAAAGCCGATGCTGATAAACAAATTGCGGTGACTGTATATACGTAGGCAAAAGTCAGTGGCATGCTAAATTATTTACGACAGCAGTAATTCCGGTTTTAACCTGTAGATGGTGCGATTACGAAACTCTTTAGTGTTGCTTTAAGTAATTGACAGAGGTCTGTGCTATGCAATCCACTGGTACTATCCTATCCCTGGTACTGCTAGTGGTGAGGGACAGTGCAGAGGAGAGTAAATAAAGGGGCAACAACACAGTTGTTGAGTGGTACAGCACAGTTCACAGGAAAGTGGGTGAGTGGCACAAGCTACTAGTCCAACAGTTTTTGCTCCTAGGACCGGGGATGTGGAAGCCAGAGAGCAAATGAAGGGTCTGTCAAGCAGATCCCATCCAATCTCTGTACACTCGAGTGGGAGAGACAGTGAGCGAAAGAACAAGTTGAAAACAACATAAATTATAATTGGATTGGAATGAGTTGAAGGTATCAGGGGTGAATATCAGTGAGAAACAGTGAAGCGAAGTGGTGTAATCCGTGATTACTCAGGGTTAATTGTTTCCCCGGGAATTGCTTTGGGATGCCCATCTAGGTTTAAATCTGTTGCCTCTAATAGGCTGAAATCTACAGATACGGGTAGCAGTCGTTGGGGGACAGGGGGTGGGGTGAACGCAGATATGGTTCAACAGAGGAAGGTCAGTTCAGAGCAGCTCTAAGCCAATCTGCCCCTCACCACAGTAACCAATCCCATTTGTTTCCTCTGAAAATAGTTTTCACGGCTCGATTGCAATCTGCACTGGTGAGATCGAACAATTAAGATCACCACCATGCCGAATAAAAAGAGAAAGAAGTAAAATAATAATAGAATACAAACAAAACAACGAAAACAAAACAAAAAAAATGCAGTTCACCTGGCCCCGCAAGCAGCTCCAGTCAAACATAATCAGGATTGTTTCCAAAGCGTCTGAAGGTAAACAAACACCACCAGACAGCAGTAGGCTATGTCGGCAGGGGTGCTCCTGGCCTCTGACTCCCATCGTCTCATGTCTCTTCGTGACTTGTGTGAGGCGAGACGACGACCATTTCCCTGGCCAGCAGCATGCAAAACCAGATATGGATCTTAAAGTTTTACTAAAATTTAATTAAAATACAACTTAAAGTTCTTGCTGGAAGACAGAACATTCAATTACTCTGGCTCTGCCTGATGACCAGTGAGTTCATTTTTAACCATGCAGTTTAACAATTAAGGATGAAACATTATCACTGTTTTGCAATATGGTTTGGGGGACGGTTCATTACTTGAACGTAACAGCATCGTTTTTTAATCTTTTTGGTTCCTTGCCCTCACCAGAACTTCTCGAGCTTTGCCCTTTGGCATCTCCTTGACGCAATCCACATGTTTGCTGAGGTACTCTAACAGGCAGTGGGGCACTGCTATGTGCAGAACTCGTTACCCACCCCTATCTGCACCGATGCTGTTTAGGTGTGGACCCTTAGGCAAATAAGCTCGACCGACTCCCCGGTGCTCTGTCATAAGCCCTCGATAAGTATGTGCAATGGAGCTCTAATCACAAACAGAAATGAGCAGCCATTCGGCCAGAATCGAATGTGATTGCGCTTGGTAAACAAGGCGTGTGTTTCGCGAGGACAGAACATAATCAAGATTGGACCAAGCGATACGTTACCCCTGCTGCTCAATGGGGGGTCGGGGGGCTGGGTGTTTGCGTTTAGTGCTCGGAATTGAAGAAATTATGTATGTCATTGCAGGTGAATACTAAGAGATACTCTGGGCTCAAACTCCTTTCCCCGCCATTACCGCTTTCACCCCCATGTGGCAGGAATTATCACCTGGCAAACAAGACGTCAAAGACCTGCAGAGAATTCCAGATAAGGGTGTATCACCAGCCTCCCCCTGTCTGTGTGAACATCTCACAAAAAGGCTACAGAGGGAGGGAAAAAATAAGCACCACCACCATCTCCACCAGGCAGACGATCCTTGGGAACGGCCCAATTGGATCCAGCCCCACATAGGCGAGGCGTCTTCCCGTGAACTAATCGGAAAAAAGTAAATGTTAACGACGATAATCACGGGCGCAGGAGCCCATATTAGTTTCAAAGCGCTTGCCACAGTAGGAGGCCCTCGGTATGGATCCATTCCTCATTCCCCAAGCTACCTCCACTGCAATTACTCCCCTGTCTTGTGGTTTCCCATCTCTCTCTGTCTCGCCCATCTCCTCCACCCCTCCCTGCCCGACTGCCAACCTGCCCTTCTCTCCTCCACCCCCCCACCACTGCTTCAGTCTCTTCCTTCCGTCTTCTGTTTTCGCCGTTAATTTCACACACTGTCTTTCTGAGAAGCTGCGTCTCGTTTTTTATATCTGACGCACAATCCTCCTGACTTGTCTTTGGAGTGCCAGCCACGGCGGGTGATGGCATTAGCCGCTACCCACTGCGCCCACGTCTCGTCGCGCCACCTCCACCACCACCACCACCTCCTTGCTTCCACCCTCTTTAACAAGCTCACTGTGAGTCCTGTTTGTTTGCTTGGTTACCCCCCACCCTGCTTCTTTAACGTATACATACTTCTCAAACACACACACACACTTACACACACACACACTAAAGCAGAAAGGCCACTGCTCATTAGAACCCAAGAGGTAGCAATGAGTCATGAAGTTCTCACGTGGACTGCGTCTCTACAAACATGCACCTCCACACACACACACACACACACACACATGCACACAAACAGACACAGACAGGCACAAAGGCTCATTTGTCCCATTTCTTCAGGGAGAGAAATAGAAAAGACCTTAAAAAAGCAGCTCTATCCTGCTTCCTCTGCTGCTGACTGAATGGCAAGCAAGGTCGCATCTTAATGTCAAAACAAAAGCGTGTTTGACTGATTGATTGGAATAGAAAGCGAGAGAGTGCAAGGGAGAGAGGGAACGAGCAAGAGCGAGAAAGAGAGAAGGAGAGAAAACGAATGAAAAGAAAAAGAGTTAGGGTTGCCGGCATGCGAAAGCAGCTCAATCTTGTATACTTTTGTTTTTCTTTCCCTCCTGCTCTTTCTTTCTCTTCCTCTCTCCCTCCCTTCCTCCCTGTCTTGTTTGTCAGGCTAAAAAGACAGCTGGAAAGGAGACGGCAGTGGAAATCTAAAGCATGGAGAAGGCGTAATTCAGCATGACTCTGTGTGCTGATTAATTCCTCACAGAGGCCCGACTCAAAGCCCACCTCCTAATGAGGTTCCCTGACCTCAGCCAGCTTTAATGGAATAATAAATGTATCGATGCTTTAAATCCTGCAACAGGCATCCTGCTGAATTTAGACATGTGCACAAGCGCGTGCATACACAAACACACAAACAAACAAAGCTAACAGACGTACACAAACAAATACACATAAACATTCAGCTTTTAAACATAAATGGCTGTGCACACACACAAACACAAGCACAATTATCAACACACACCAAAAAACACACTTTTTTGGGATGTTGAGCAAGCAGGGAACACTCAGCCCAGTTGCCACTGTTCTCTTGTTGATGCATTAAAGGGAGAGAGAGAAAGAGAGAGAGTGAGAGAGGTGGAAAATACACCTCCGCTCTCTCACTCCCACAGTGGCAGCTATCCATGTGTGTAAAAGGATGGAGATCTATCGATGGACAACCTCGGAATACAAATCGCTCCTGCAAGGCCCCAACCTTATCAAACTGCCGCAGAACACATCAACGTCAAAAGAGAAGCCCTTCTCCTTCATCATGGAAATGGGCAGTGAGGTCCTCCCGAGGAGAAAAGGTTAATGGCCGCCCGCCTGAGAACATCAGAGGCATCGTCAGTTTGGCCCAAGGAATATCATTTGCGAGAACACGACACACCCAGCGCCGCTAGTTACCCAGAATCTCCTCTTTTTCTGTCAAAAGGATGGAGAAGGATCCAGAAAAAATGAACTCCTTTTGCTTTTACAAGGAATTGACTGCCTCCAGAAGCTCTTTTGTTTTATGCCAAAAGACTAATTTAATGGATAACATGGTAAAACACAAACACACATAAATGCAAACACACAAACACACAAATTTGTGTATATATCACAAAGACAAGGCATCCCATCAATCAATATTTGCGAGAAAGCTTGAACGCTTACATGGCAGGGAATGCAAATCCACTTATCTTTTAAAAGAAGACTCTTGGCTTTGCGTTGATCTGGTGATTGATTTCCTTTGGTCCGGTTGAAAAGCGCATGGTTGTTACCCACTCTCAGCCGGAGTCCCATTAACAAGAGGTTCAAAAGGAAGGAATCCCCAAAAGATTGAGCTGATACACTACCTCTCTATCTTTACAGACATATGTCTCTATGTTATTCCAAAGTGCTACATCTCCACATGTGCAAAAGAGAGAGAGAGAAGAAGGAAGAGAAAATGAGAGCCCTTCAAATATTTGAAAAGAGACAGAGGAGAACTGGACAGAAATGTTCTGGCACTGCTTTCAAGGTTCAACTCATCTTTTAGTCATTTTTATTTCTTTATTGACTATTATGCCTGTAATGGCTGAATTCCAATGGTTTAAACATGTGACTGGATTTGACTTATAAAAGGCTTTGCATGGACCCCTGTGCCACAGGTCTCCTTAGTTAATCTTTATTGGCTGCTGACCGCAGACCTTGAAACCTACAAGAGGTGCACAAGGCCTCCTCTACCTGGTTGCCTAGGAGATGCGCTGGGCACTGCAAAGAGGTGTATCGATGAAACGTCTCCTGTCTGTCTATCTGGCTCGGTGCTTCAGTGCTGTTCTCTGCTCAGCCGTTCATCCCAGTCTCCTCTCTCCATCTCTCGGATCTCTGGAGTGTCTGTCTGCAGGGCTGGCCTGAGAGAGCTTGTGTGTGTGTGTGTATGTGTCCATGTGGCACTGGTCAGTGCAAACCTTGTGGGCGGAGAAGAAACTGAATGCACCCGTCAATCACAATGACAGGTGCAGAAAACACATTGGATGGAGAGCTTAGTGTCTACACACACACACACACACACACACACACACACACACACACACACACGTACACACAGCATCACACTTCTGAACTTAGGCAAATAGCAGAAGTGCTGTGCCAACGGGCAGAATGTCTGAAAGCTGCATGTAATTATGGTTTATAGCTAAATACTGTCCTTTTTTCTAGAAATCTCTAGGAGGGACACCAGAGGAGAGGAGAGGAGAGGGAAGGAGGGAAGATGGGGCGCAGGAGGAGTGACATACAGAAGAGGGGGCTGTTCTCCCCCCATCTCTGACAGACAAGTTGTGTATTGAAGTGGAAGCGTAGCCGGGGTCAGTGAGTGATGAGTACAATCCGCCCGATCACCTTGCCGCTGCCATTGCCGCCGTCACTGCCACCGTGCAGAATGGAAATTAGCTTTATGCAAATTAGCGGCGGTAAGAGTCTTAAGGATTGCTAATGATCAGATTAATAGATGCAAACCGGGGATTCCTCTAGCATGGCTAGAGACCCGGGGATTGTCGCCATGAAAGTGGATTAAGGCTTGTTAAGGTAGAGAGGCGATTATTTATGGGGGCTAACTCAGCCTAATGCAATGCAAGCAAACGCAAGCTCGTGAGTGCATGCATGCATTCATGTGTGTGTGTGTGTGAGTGTGTTTCTGTGTGAGTATGTCAGCTAATTCTACCACCGACCCAAAATATCCTGCCTGTCTGCCCACGAGCGCACATATTGTGCACACACTAAATAGGCCAGCCATTACCATGGCTACGGAAAGGATGTCAGAGGCAAAACAAAACATTGCACAAGTAAACAAATAAGCCCAAGCCGACAAACACTGACAAAGTCCTTGGGCACTTTCCTGTCTGTGTACTAAAAATGATGCACGTTTTGTAAGTATGCTCAGAGTCATCCACTTTGTCTTAGATAATCTGAACAAGGCTAAGCCACCATGAAAATACTCTGTGTCCTGCATACCAAGGTCTGTAGGCCTGAAATGGAGGCACATCTGGCACAAAGTTTTAGATATGTCATAGATACCTCTCTGTAGACTAATCTTTCATCATCAAATATGTTCTGCAAGTATTATTTTCAAACATCTGACACTGTAAATACAGTGATCATAGAATTCATGTTTTGTCTACTTCTTACCTTCTTACCTCTTCACCACTAGGCCATGACAGAGGGGGAGATAGATAACCCTGTACCACTGATAGCCAAACTGGGGGCCCTAATTCTGTTAAGTAAACAAAGATGAGTAATGCATCTGCCATTAATGACTATTTTTAATGAACAGAGTATGTCAGTTACCCAGGCTATTTTAATTGATATTGATTTAATGCGCTGGTCAATTAAAAAGAATGGTACTGTGAGGGTTTGTAATGACTTTGCTGTGCAAATGTAGCCATTGCCCTGGATGTGACTATTCTATGATGTTCCAGTCTAATTTTCTAGTATAATTTCAGAATTATCTCTTGACAGACATGGCTAAATTACTGTGAAAGATAGATAGATAAATGATGCATTATCAGGGAGAGAGGGGGTTATGGTCTGCTTTGGCATAAAAGCCACTGAAAGAACTTTTCACAGCTGCATTAATTCACAATCTGACTTTAATTTTGATAATTTGATATTTCATTAGTCAAGCCATTACGGCATGGATTAGGTTATTGAGCGTAGGCAAAATGTCAGTGTTGTGACATTTTGGTTCAACATCAAATAAATCAAAGTTTGAAATTATGCCAAAGACACTGATGCATCTTTTCTCAGTATCCCCAAACCTGAGGCACTTGGACAATCTAATCCATCTTGGACCTTTCACCCAAAAAAAAAAAAAACAGAAAAATTAAGTGCAAACCAAATGTCTAAATCCAGCAAATTGCTTGTTTCCTTTGTGTCTCACGACGCCGGAAATGCTGAACAGATAAGCAGCACACGATGCCATGTTGACAGCAACTCCATGAATAATTCTGGCCAAATTTTGGGCTTTGTTTAAAAGCGGATTTGGCTCAGAGTGTACACACACACACACACACACAGAGCTTGTGAGTGAGACCAGACTGCTCAACTAAGCGATGTGCTGTGGCGTGTAGCTCGCCGCTGGCCTGCCAATCATCCCTGTCGCCCCTCATCACTTCTTGCTGACCCCCGGTTCACCGCCAGGCGGGCCTGGCCTGAATTATTTACCAGCAGCAGCCCCTCCAGATCAGACAGAGAAATTGTTGAGGAGGAATCATTAATGTTTCAACACAAGCCCCTGAACCTTTCTCTCTCTCCCTCTCTCTCAGTGTGTGGGGCTGGTGTGCCCTCATGTCTGTGTCTCTGTGTGAGTGTGTGTGTGTGTGTGTGTGTGTGTGTGCTTAACACTTAGGCTGTCTCATTTGCTTTGAGAGTTCCTGTCACTGTGGACAATAGCGGGGGAAGAAGAAGAGGAGGAGGAGGAAGAGTAGAAGGAGAAAGATGAAGAAAGCAGGAAGGGAAGGCGGGGAGAGAGCAAGAGGAGACCGAGAGAACAAAAGTATCATCTGACTGCTCTGGGCTACTTCCTCATTCCATTAGAAGAGGAGGCCTGGGTGCGGATGTGTCCAGGGTGCAGCTCAGCTCCTCTCATTTCGTGCAGAGAGGGTGATAACAATGAAGAAAATGAGAAAATGTGAGGGGGGGAATGGAAACAAATGCATTCACACACACACTTACACACACAGGCGATAAGAATCACACACTCTTGAGTCCATTCACGCCATTGCCAGCTGCCAGCCATCTTGAGAGGGGATGAAGTCTGGAGAAGCCACTTAGGAATGTTGACACAGACTGTTGTTTTTGGACGACGCTTCCCCATCCTGCCGCCCACGAATCTCTGGCTCTGAACCATTCACTTTCTCTCTCACCTACAGCACACACACACGCTCTCCACTTTCTGTCTCTATGCCTCTTACTCACTCACCACTATCTTCTCACCCACACAATCACACTTATCCTTGCCTCTCATGCTTATACACACTCTCTGTTATACACATGCTAAACCACATTACACAGACACACAGTGAGAGAGAAACAGAGAAATAGAGAGAGAGATACTGTAGATTCCTCTCTGCTCTCTCTTTTGTTTGTCACATAGACACAGACATAGTCTCATGCCTCTACTGTGATGTCTGAGGTATTTAATTCAGACTATGAATCATAACCCCCCCCCCCCTCCATCACCTTCTTTTCTGCTGCCCCTAAGGCTCCCCGTTGTGAGCAGATTACTTTAATGAGCATGCCTGGAGAGCCTCATAGGTGTGTGTCAGTGTGTGTGTGTGTTTGAGAGAGAGAGCTTATGTAGCCGCCTCACTGACGAGAGACAATCACCCCCTGAGCACATTATCGATCGTCCGAGGTGCACACTGGAAAGTTCCAGAGCCCTGGCTTGAAATGTTCTGCAGGGCGTAACCTGATCCTCCCATTGATTCTGCTTCTGCTCGAGCTCCAAACCTAACCTAACCTAACACACACACACACACACACACACACACAGGTTCCCTTCCAACCTATACACCCACAACGGACATTTTCTGCGGCCCACGCTGCCTCCGATAGGTCTTCTCTGTGTTAGCATTAGCTTTAGCATTTGCAGCTCTGTCAATCACCTGCTCAACTGTGGGCTGTATTTTTCCGAGCTCGAGTGGAGCCTCAACGACAGTGTTTATATGTCACAGCAGTTACGCTCGTACCATCTTTGATTTGATCCCTTTCTTTCTCTCTCTGTCTCTCTCTCTCTCTCTGGCTTTCAGTGGTCGTCGGTGGCGTCCTCTTTCTCCACCAGGCGAGCTTTTGCGCTGGTAATGTCACACAGATGTTGCCTCATGCCATATCATCGGCTATCAGCGCCACATCATGCACCAAGGGAGAGAGGGAGAGGGTGAGTGTGCAGAGGGAAAATTGACGACTGATAGAGAGGCAAATGGAGAAAAAAAAGAAGAGAAAGGGGTGGTGGTGAGCTTGAGTCAGGGAGAGACCAACAGAGAGCTTCGAGACGTGTGCGCTACCTTACATAACCACGAGTGACAGCCGGTGACGAGACTTTATGTAATTTGACGGCTTCAGAAGGGGAGGGGAAGGGGGGATTTACTCTCCCTGCTTAGCTGGCAGAAAGGGAAAAAGGGAGAGAGCCCTCCTCGCCCGTCGCCAGAAGCTTCTTTCTCCTTCCTTCCTCCCTCCCTCCATCCCTTGTCCTCCCATCCATGTCCCCACTGTCTGCTGCACTTCAAAGCCACTTAAAGCAAATGCATCACACCCCCCATGAACACCACTCTTAATCCCATGCTAACGCTAATCAGCTAACGACACAAAAAAATTATATAGGCTTATATATCCTACTCTAGACTGACAAATCACATGTGAACGTGGCAGGTATTAGCAAGAAATAACTCACAGGTGGGTTTTTATTTCATCCACTGCAAAAGAACCAGATTTTTATATGAAGCTAGCACACTTTTCCCCCTATTTTTCACTTTATTTTTTCCTGACACTGTTCAGCTGACAGCCCAGTCACTTTTGCAGGTGTGTGTGTGTGTGTGTGTGTGTGTGTGTGTCTGTGTGTGTGTTTAGCTCGTCAGCTGTTAAGATATGCTTGCGGGACGAAGTTAAGATATGCACAGCGTCAAGTCCCAGGGAGTGTGATTAAGGGCTGTATCCGTTCCTCTCACGCTCCGCTTTGGGGATTTCCTGATAAGCATCTCTTGGCTCCTTCCTCATCCACCCACCTCTACCTGTAGTCTCACTCTCTTCTCTATGTGTGGGTATGTGTGTGTGTGTGTGTGTGTGTGTGTGTGTATAGAGGGGGAACTGGTCACCGGAGGTGGTGTGCTATAGGACTCTAGCTCCAGTCCCTGACCTGCCCCAGACAACCTGCTTTGTTTATTTCACCTAATCTGTCTTTCTCGGTCTTAGCAGATTGTTTATTCTCTCTCTCTCTCTCTCTCTCTCTCTCTCCCCATTATGGTCTTATCCACCTGCTGTCTCATTTTGCCCTCCTCCCCACCTGGAACATCACTGGAAAAAACACTTGCTCTCTCTATCTTTCTTTCTCCTTCTCTCTTTGTCAGTGACTTTCTCTCATTCACCTGTTCTTTTCTGTCTCTGCATCTCTGTTAGCCTCCAGCTTGTTCTGCCAAAATCTTTTCTTTCTCTCCCCCTCACTCACTCCAAACTCTCTCTCTCTTGCCCATCTCTTTTGCTCTTCCCATTCTAATTCACATATCTCTCTCTCTCTCTTCCTCCGCCTCACTGTCTCATACAGATTGCTACTTTCTCTTTTCAAAGGATTCTCACCCCCCCCCCCCCCCCCCCCGATGCTCTCCTCCATCTCTATTGGACTGGGTAAGAAGCAAGCAGTGCTTAACCGAGCCCCTCTGTTTTCACTACAGCAGAAAAATTACTCTTACCTTACCCTGTCATTGAAACACAGTGGGAAATGCTTCTCTCTCTCTCTCTCTCTCTCTCTCTCCCTGTCTCTCCCTACCCCATCTGCTGGTTATCCACCTCCTCCTTCTGTTCCCTCTCTTCTTGTATCTTGAGAAAATGGTGCTGTGCTCCCGACGTTCCAGGTCCTTCTGGGCATACGCAGTACACAAATTGATCCTTGCTTTATTTCTTTTTCTCGTTTTTTTTCACAGGCCAAGAGGCTCTCACTTTCTCTGTAAACACACACACACACACACACATACATGTACAAACACATGCACACATATACACTCACAAACAAACACACAGTCACACAGTCACTCCCCATCTTTAAAGAGACAGATATTCCAAAGCAAATTGCTAGTATCACCTGATAGGGGGGCGTCAGGCCTGTCACACCGTCACTAGCCCTGTGACACAGATCAGTAGAGTGAGACCCTCTAACCAGTGCACTCCCCAAGCCTCTGATTTTCTCTTCTGCCACTTGTCTTATTTATTTCATTTACTTTATTTAATTTTATTATTTCTACATTTTTTACGGCGCACTCTGACATTTATGTGTGGGCTGGAAGTCTATCGAGGATGAGGAGGGCTCACACATGCCAGAGCGCGCAGCGAGTGTAAAATACTAGCCGTAGTGATTACGGCCAGTGAGAGGTGCAAGTGGCCAGAAGTGTTTACACACCTCGGAGGGCCATGCAGATTTATGGAGGTGGAGGTGGTGGTGGCGGCGGTGGTGTGGGGGTGTCCACAAGGCCCTCGCCAGAGCTGCTGCTGCTTGGGGGAGCCAGATCGATCGGTCCCCTCACTTCCTCATAATGGGCGCGGCAACTGGCACTAATGGGGAGTGATAAAGCAACTCTGTGGCCCTGCTTTGCTACCTCCAAAGGAAATAAATAAAAAAATAAAATGGAAGGCAAAAAAACAAAAAAAAACAGCGCCATCCAGGAACCCGGCGGCAGGACGCATAATATTTCAACGCTAACGACTTTCTTCAGGAGCAAGACTTTCAGCAAACGGTGATCTCTCTCTTTCCTTCTCCCTCTGTCCTCCATGTTCTCCCTCTCTCTCTCACACTCTCTTTCTTTCTCTCTCTCTCTTTATGGACTGGTGTTAATGCAAGTGGGCGTTTTACAAGCATCTCACAGAAATGACAGCCTATTAAAAATTACTGTGCTGCTCTTTGCTCCCTGTGAGTAAAACAATGTGGTGGATTTGAATTCTTGTTCTCATTTGATCCCCTTCACCACACACACACACACACACACACACACACACACACACACACACGGAGCTCTGCTCAAACTGAAGATCCTTAGATGAGCAAGGACAAGGTATGATATTTTTCTCCTTCTTCAGCTAAACCCATTAAATAAGCATTAGCGTAGGAAATGCGGAGAAAAAAAAGAAAGAGGGGAAAATATTCTGCCCTCTGTTTGTTTATTCTATCCCCTGGGGATTGTTTTTTTCATTGGGTGATGGCAAAAAGGGAAAAAAATTAGCATTTTTGTTCTCGCTATCTATAACCTTTCTCCTTTCAGATGAATGTAACATGAACAATTACGGCTTGTTGTGCCAAAGGATATGTTTCTCTGTTTTTTTATACCCTAAAAAAAAGCCTGTGATGTGGACAAATCTTTTCAACTTCTTGGCATTAATAAGCCACACAGTGCATTGCATTACCCATACATACAGTCTTATGTTCAATCACATTGATCTTTTAGGCCTTTCTGTATTTATTACATTACTGCATTTAAAGAAACGGCGGTGTGGGTTGCTGTTAGAGAAATGTAACGTGCATATTATTATCATTCAATGTTATGCTGCATTTGAATGGAATATTGTTTGCGTAAATGTAATTGTCTTGTCAAGAACAGGATGCTTTAACTCATAAGGTAAGAGTACAAAAGACTATTACTTCTCCTGTGTGGTTTTTGTATTAAAAGTTAGGATTATTTTACTGACAGTTGCCAAAGGTTAATTATGTGCAAACAGGGCTAAAGCCCCTCCAAGAACAGCACCGCACATATAGGCCCATTTGTAGTAGCGAGTATTGTGGTATTAAAAGCCCATCTCAACAAGTCTCAGTGAAATGTCTCCTAGCGCTTAGTGTGGGTACCACTGAAGGACAAAACCCCATCTCTACAGTCGGGCGGCGCTCAGCACGGGATTTGGCCAGGGGATCGGAACACGGGGCTGCTTAATGTTCCGCCATTCTCAGACGCACCCTCCCCCTCCACCTCAAACCCACCAATTCTCTGGCTCCTCAGTAACTCCAATGGTAATTGTAGCTTGAGAAACTTCTCATCCGTGGGTGATAGCCTTGAGCTCATTAGCCTCAGCAGTTCATTACCGCTGGGCCTGGAGATTACCACTGCCGCTCCCAGACTCCCATTGACAGGGAAGTGTCTGGTGCATGGAAGAGTGGGGTCTCCATTCTTCCTTGAAAGAAGAACAGACAGACAGACAGTCAGTCGAGCTGAGAGTGGCCAGGAGTGAAGTCTTAATGTCTCCTTTTTAGTCCTTGATTCAATATTGTTCTCGAGCAGTGATGATAAATATGGACAGTGCACAAATGCTAAGAGCCGTCAAATGGTCTGGCAATAAGTGCTTCCAGGAGAGACAAAAAAATTTCGCTTCTCTCTTGCTTTTTTTTTGTATTCGCTATGTATGCTGTGTTCTTTTTTGAAAACAACTGTGTGGCATCCCTGAGAGATTACACAGGAATAATAGAGATGCCTTCATCTTTGCATGCTTCTCTTTTTTATTCAGTGATTTGTCACAGTAAGTGGGTAGAAAAAGAACACAAGTCAGATCTAGTCACCCAAACATAGGATGTCTTCTTTTAATAAAAAAATAGGAACAAAACAGAGCTGTGGCACTAAAAGCCTTGCATTAAGCACTCATAGTCAGAAAAAAAAATAGTTGAATAGATAAATAACACTCCCGCTGTTGTGCATTATGAAGGCAACAGGAGGTCACATATGAATCTTGAGGAGGTGAAGCTGAACATTTGATCAGGCTGTCTTCAACTCTGCTAACTGTAGTGGGGGGGGGGGGGGGGGGTAAGATAACACACTTGTGTGTGTGTGTGTGTGTGTGGTGGGAGGGGGGATATGTCCTCTCCTCTGCAAAACATACTGATGATGGAGGTCAGAGACATATCAAAACTGACAAAGATAGACCTCTCCCACGGATCGCTCGACTCAGGCGACAGACCATGCCAGACCAGCGGCCTGTCTAAAAGACCAATACAAACATCACGATGCACTCCGACAGACGCATAAACAAAGCAGGCAACTGGGACAGACTCAGGAGGGCAGCCAGTGCAAGATATGGATATGAAGCAGCAACCTAGACACTTTTTCCTGCTAAACCCGCTCCTAGGAACAGAAGTACCGTCTCACTACTTAACTCTTTGTCATTTTTTTTTTCCTTTTCGCCTTCGTCGTCTCACTAAATGAGATTCGCTGGACATAAAAAGCTGGGGCTCAACTATCGGTATGAGACGCAGACAGACAGAACTGGAAATAGGATTTAATCTGACAGAGGAGAAGCAACAGGATGGCGAGCTCCCACTGGCTGGGCTGCCGTGCACTGCTTAGACAGATTGTGCCTTTGTAGTCTGCGCAAAATGGAGAAGCACTCCTCTGTCGACATGTTCACGTCAAAAGGCATAGTCCCGCAGTGTACGCGCAGCCTCTTGGGGCACTTGATCTTTATGAAAAAAAGAGAGATTCCAAACTTTGCTAAGTTTTAACATGGCACAAATGGAAGTCTCGTTAAAATAAAAAACTTCAGTCATGTCTGTGTGTTACACCAACTTCTTGACGTTTGCAAAAGGTGACACAAGCCAAAGAAGGATCCAGATTGACATCCAAATCACACTCATCTTTGACCATCATACTTAAACTTGATTTGAAGTCCGGCACGTAGCCGACAGCCAGTTCCGGCTGATTGGCAAACACTTGAATGAATGGAAAAGTATAGGGCCGAGTGCGGTCAGCCTCTGAGTACAGACAAGTGCCTCATAATGACTTTCTAATACACTCTCTGCACACTACTCTGCATAACTGAACTCCACTGCAAACAATCAGCATTTGCTGATGACAGCAACCTAACAACATTACCCGTTTAAACACACACTAATTAGAGCACCCGCAGGCTTTGTTTACGAACATATTGTTCCGTTTGTATTCAGGTTTTCCTTTTACAACAAAAGGGATATGCAAGGGTGCGGTATACATGAAGGTTCCATTCAGATGAGTCACTTGCCCCGGCCCGGCATTCTGTAAACACATCCAACCTCCTCTCCCCCCTCAGGCTGTATTAGCCTGCACAGTTTACTGTAGAAACACAACTTCCTGTTTTATCGGATTATTTATGGCAAACACACTGTGCTCCGCAGACCGCGATCCTGCTTCGCAAATTCTGTCAAAGTTTGGGCACAGGGAAAGGCTCGTTTGCATACATTTGCATCCAATTAGCACATCAAACCTTATGACTTGAAAGGGACGCCTTGTCAAGAAGTGTTTTGCATCTCTCCCTCTCTCTCGTACCCCTTCTCTTGTGCTTCCTCTCTTCCAACTTCATTATGAATGTTTCAATTAAAAGAACAATTAGATTAGTTTAACCTCTCACAAGAGAGGAATTATCATCATTCTTGATGCGCATGTTTGTGAACGGGGTTTATGTTTGTGTGTGTGTGTACGCACATGCCCTGTGTTTGCACAAGTGCACAGTCATGACAACGGATCTGTAAATTTGCTCACTTATGTTTGGCTTCACCAGTCACGAGTGGAAACGGGAACAAACGTTTGTGCTGAAGCTTACTCTCGGCCCTTCTTTCTGTGTTGCGATAATTCTGCAATTTCCTTGTTTGCACCTCGTAGCGGTACGTACAGAGGAGACGGGCGAGTGCGGTTGACTTGCGGAATTGCATTAATTTGACTCAACAACGATGTCAACATAAATCAGTCAGGCCTTTCAATCTCCTGCAAACCAGCACTGAGCCGTTAAACAAGTGCCCAAACAATTAATCAACTTGTAATTACAAGCCCTATTTAACTGCAACTTTGCTGTGAAAAGAACTGAGAGCTTGGCAGTGAAGAGTAGGGGAATAAAGCTCTTTCAGTGCACATGTAGTGTCATCTTGCCAATAAATATCTGTATTTGAATGGACATTTTGCCTACGGTGCTTGTCTAATGACTGCCAATTGAACTGTTACTGAATTAATCGAGTGCAATACACTGGATCATGTCATTTGTACACTATCATTTTCACTTGGCTCCATAGCTATAACCCACAGCTGTACAGTATGTACAGAATATTCATGCAAAAATAGAGTCAACTATCAATCATTCCCCCCAAAACAATGACAGAAAACAGGATTAATACATACAGTACCATTAATCTCCCAAGTGGGACTATTATATGTGTTTATAAGTGTTTCACTTTGACTGTGTACTCAAACCTGCAGGCAAGGACATCATTAAGGGTTTAGTCATCATGACCTTAACAGTCTGAGTGTGGGAGGTCATTAAACAGAGGCCTGGGAATAAAAGGCCTCCCCTCTAAACCCCCTGGGAACCATTACCTTGTCAGTCACTTATGCACGCCTCCAGCATAAAAGATCACACAGATCATAACTGGCAGCAAAATCGCCACCTCAACCATATGTCGGAGTCACATGCGTGTCCCGGCAGTATGGGAGAGGCTGTCACATGGTAAGCCCTATGGGTTGGGTGAAAAAAAAAAACATTCAATTACGAGTGACAGGACTCGGCTCATTTCCATGTCAGGCTTACAATGCCACTTCGTCAGGCGGTTGACGGGCGTTAAATCAAGTTGAAGGGGGGAGAGAGAAGAGAGCTTCATCTTGTTTCTGAGTCATGACCCTGCTGGAGGTGAGGGGCAAGTGCACAACAGCTTTTTTTGTGGTGCGTGAACAGGTAAAAAAAAATAACACAACAAATCCAAATTTCTACAGAGAGCGGAACATGAAGGGTGATTTTTGTTTTTATTTTTTATTTTTTTGCTCCAAAGGTCTTGCAGTATAGCGGTCTTGGTTTTGGCGGAACATGGCATCAGGCACAACCTCCTGTGACGTGGCCACAATACATCCCCAATCCCCCCCCAACCCTTTAAGTGTGCCCATCTGATATCATTAGAGGACATTTATTCCCTCTTTCTCTCACTGTTAGCTCACTTACGATGATTAATTACGTCAAGCTCCTTCTCTGACAACTCGCCTCACTCGGGGGAGAGATCCTCGCCTCCCCTCCTCTGTCTCTCTGTCTCGTTCTATCACTCTTTTCTTCACTCCTCTCAATTCAATTCAAATTGAATTCTGCCAGTGCTCCATCTGCTTCCCTTGCTGCAGCGCCACTGTGCCACACCTAGCAGGAAAAAAAGGAAAAAGAAGAAAAAAAAAAAAAGTGTCTCGCCAATAAACATAAAACAGCGCCACCTATAAACAACGGTTATAGTTGCGCTACTGCAGGTCAAAGTGACAAGGCTGTGTGGCAGGGGAAAGACTATAACACTGAAATAGGATAATGCTGTTGTGTTTCATGCTATTCATTCCACACATGTCAGCCTTTGTTTCCTGTGCCGTTCCTCGTCGGCGTTCATAAGCCCACACTGTCTCCTCTCATCACTCTTTCTTTTTTAAAGTACGTGTCAGTCTGTCTCATGCTATCTCCACCACACATCCTCCCTTTCTCTCTCGCTCTCTCTCCCTCCCTCTTATTTCCTTTCCCCGCTCCCTTCTCTCAAACACATTTAGAATGGCAGTCACATATTCTCTTTGTCTCACAGGAGCATGCATACCCACATCCATACATCCACAACATCGACCCTCAGTTTTTAAAAGCACTTCTTCCCATTCTTCTGGTTTTGCTTGTATGTCTGTGTGTGTGTGTGTGCGCGCGTGTGCACGCGTAAGTGCATGTGTGTCTACAATGTTATCCAAGCCATGTGAACACCCCCTCACACCCCATGTGCTATCTCCATCGTTTCTCTCAGGCTGCCAGGCTTCTGTGCTGCCGCTGTTGCTCTCTCCACTAACGAACCCCCTTTCCTCCTATCCAAACAGACGCAGACATGTGTCTGTGTTTAAATGTGCACGCCTCAATTACACACACCGTGCACGCTGCATGCCTGCCTGTCTGTGTGTGTGTGTATGTGTGTGTGTGTGAATGTGTGCCTGTCCACTGTGTAAGTAATCCACTTAAACAGCCGGAAATGAAAAAGGCCCACAGATGTTCTTCCTCGGTGCCATCTGAGCAGCCGAAAGCAAGGGGACCTGAGGGCTGCTGTTTCGGCACCGGCTGCGATGGTGGGATGCGGACGATGCACAATGGCAGGCCCATGCCAACCGCCTTGTTTTACGCCGCGGCATGCCGGTGCACAGGCGCCTCATTGAACGGCAAATGCGACGTGTCATTTGTGAGGGGCATAGCCTTGTGTAGCCTAGCGTATCCAGCCATGGCATAACATGGTTATATGCTAAATCACTGCACTGCCACGCCTAATATATCACAATACATTTCAGCACCGTTTGTAGCTTAATGAAGCATACCATAATACTGATATACTACTGTTACATTATCAGAATATATAATACAATATCATGCGCTGGTTACACACAAGCATAGACAGCAGCTGCAGCATGAAGCTTTAGGGCAATAAACACTGCATAACTCAACTGTATACAAAAAAAACTCATTAGCATTTATGTAGCCAACCCTTGTTAAACAATAGACTGACTAAATCATATTAATGAGCATTAATTTACAGCAACCTAACTCAGGATATACTGCACCCATTCATTTTGCCTCTCTTTCCAGGGAAACTCACACATTTACTTTATAAATGTGCTAGTCATATATATATATATATATACACAGTGAAGATATATAAGTATTACTATACACTTGTATAACTATATATAGTACATAGGAATAGATTAGGGAGTTTCATGCAGTGCTGCACTTATGAGAGGGGAGGATTTGAACGGTGAAGAGAAATCCGCACGAGTGGTTCCCTGTAGGACGGGAGAAAGACGAGGATGGCGAATACACCGTGGATTAACACACGTCATCAAAAGCTGACAGCATGGTGACAATTTAATCGCTGACTGGTTCCTTGTGGATGATGAGAAAGGAAAAAAAATGCTGAAAAGAAAAAAAAAATATAAAAAAGAGCGAGACCTAGAACATCCCCATCATTAATATGATTCATTTATTCTTTTTCTCCTCATCATATCCTGTTAATATGGCTGTCAGGGCACCAGAGGATGGATTCACTGTATGCATTATACGTGTATTTCTTTATCATTTAGGCCCACTGTCCTTGTGTGCGGGGCAATCTCCTCTATCACATTTGCTGCCGCATTGTGCCGAAAAATCCTATTTATTCATTAAATTCTCTCTCGTTCTTGTTCTCTCTCTCCCTCCATCTCTCTCGGCTTATCCATTCATTTCCTGGAAAAGCACCTCTCTGGAGAGAGGAGGAGATAGTAGAAAAATCTCTGAACGTTGCAATACACTCTCCCTGATGTCTCTTTCTCTCTCTGCGTCTCTCTGCGTGAGGACTATCTATCTATTATGGATCTGAGCCGAAGACTGCAATGTCTGAAGGATTGTATGTTGCCTCTTACTAACGTTGCTTCACACTCACCAGGGCAAGTGGGCATTGAGACAGTTGCCTACCCATTCAAGCCTTAAGCAACATTGACTGATGCAACCTCAAAGTTCAATAGCAGGCTCAACTTCAAGCTCTTTCTCTTTCACACAGTCGCAGTGCTCTTGCCAAAGTAATTCACCGAAGCCCTTCTGATGCATCATCAGAAGACTGCATACTGTTATACTCAATGTGGTTTGCATGAGTATCATGTGCCGAGAGGTCGATAGAGCCTTCAGCGTTAGCCTTTTATGTGGATGGACATGCAGCACGTTGAGATGGGAATTAAAACAGGGAACGTATGGGTCGCGGGGAAAGCGCTGTGTATGTATCTCTCCGACACTGACCAAGGCCATGCTTTGAATGCGTTTGAGGCGCATCGTTATAGCCCTGATGGATGTGCGGCACTAGCGGTGTCTGTCAGCCCAACGGTGGCTGAGGGAGCCATAAAAACAAACCCCCTTCACATGAGCCACCATCTATCTGCATCTACTCACACCCGCCCTGCTTCCCTCTCGCCTCGTCTCATTTCGTCTCGCGAGGCAACAATAACAAACACAAACACAAACAAACACAACAACAACTGTAGCGGCGGCAGCAGCAGAAGGGCCGGAGGAGACGGGAGGCTGCCACAAATCTCCATCTCTCTCCCCCCTCTACTCTCTCTGTTCCTGCAGCTCTCCCTCCTCCTCCTCCTCCCCTCCCCCCTCCTCTTCCCATCGTCCTCTCTCTCCTTCCCCCTTACTCTGGTGGGTGGATGCCTGACAGTACCCGTCTCGCACGGACGAATGGCAGGAGGATGACAAGGAAAGGGGAAAAAAGAGAAACACAAAACATGTAGACGCTCTATGTAAGCCCCATTACCAAGCCGAAGTGTGATGCACCACACTGTTTGGAAATATAAAGACAAAATCAAATCTGTGGCTCAGAGACCATGTCCATGTTAAAGACCATGGGTATCTGCAAAATCCCATTAGTTTTAATTCCTCCACTCAATCGCTTTTCTCTCTCTCTCTCTCTCTCTTTCCATCTTTGCTTCCATGGCGTTCCTTTTTTTCCTTGTTTTTTTTTTTTTATTTGGTTGCTGCTAGTTAGCTCAGAGACACAGTGTCCAGAGCAACATTGTGGAAAAATGCACTATGTTCACAGACTGCGCCTCTGAAATCCGATCAATAAAGATTACATGTTTTTTTCCCTTTTTTTCCCCTTTTTGTACCAAGTATTGTCCACAGGTTGGTCAGGGGAGAGACTGTACATGCCTGATCTACTTTCAGCCCACTTCAGCAAACTCTTCAAAAACCCAAAGAGAGAGAAAAAGGGAGGGGGTGAAGAAAGATGGAGGGTGGGCTCGAGGCAGCTCACAAGAGTGACGAAATAACCCTACACTACAGTCAAGACGAGAAACCAGCAATTATTCTTTCAAAAGCAGAGCCACTCCAGTCTCTGAGGGTAGACGATGGTGGTGGTGGTGGAGGAAGGGGGGGCATTTGCTACGTTGTGGCATTTGTGGGTTAAGTCGCCCAGTCCGTCCGCCGAGCTGGATGTGTCTGTAATTATACCCTTGAGTACAGCTTGAGAAATCCCAGAGCTTTCATGCGCTTGTCACATTCGGGACATCTGAGCGAAAGTCTGCTAGCGTCAAGCTCTATTTTTGCCTTTTCTCTTCCTCACATCCTATCTCGTCCTCGCTACCTTGCTCCCACTGCCTGGGCATCACAGCAATTAAGGGCACCGAGCTCCCTCCGAGTGTCTTAGCAAAGCCCATTGAGTGATAGTCTTAAAATGATAAGTCGTCTTTCTTTTTTCCTTTTTAGTATGTGTTTTTCGAACTCTCCCTCGTGTGTGTTATCTTATAATGTTTGTTTGTTTATTTGTTGAGAGAGCCATAAACATAAAGTGTTCCCTAGTGGGATGAGTCTTGGTCTTGAGAGATGGTTTTGTGGGAGAAAACTTGAATGGGTAGACAAGAGAATGGCAAAGTACACTCTTAGGTACCTATTCCCTCACCACACACACACACACACAGACACACAAACATACAGATGATCTCCAGAGTACTCTCCAGACAAACACACTTATGGATATTGCTGAAATCGTGTATGCACACACATTATCACACATTCACAGTAGTACATTGCAACAGCCAACTCTCTCCTTTGACTTTCTGTCACACACACGCACATGTGCCTGTGCACATGCAAAACACACACACACACACACACACACACACACACACACAGTAGCCTTACCTGCAGTGCCTATGCACCCCTGCCACAGTTTCGATGATGAAGCACTCTCCCTCATTCAGGCAGAAGGCCAGATCTTTGTCTTGGCAGCGCTTGAAATGATCCGAGCGTGGCGTTGGATTGGTGGGAGCTGCTGTGTGCAAAAAAAAAGCAGAGAAAAGAGAGAATTTTTAAAAAACTGACAAAGGCCAGAGAGAAGTAAAGATGGGAAAAGGAAGGGTTTAAAAAAAAAACAACAAAAAAAAGAGAGAGGAGGGCAGGAGGAGAGAAGAGGCGAGATTAATCAGATGGGAATAATCAATTCTGGAGTATAAACTCACGCTTAGCTCTGTTTCAGCTTGAGGCAAATTGAACCCAGCACTCGGCACATTACATGAAGTGCACACAATTGCAGTTTTTTTTTTCCTATCAGGTGGAAACTAAATACGGGGGACATGGGAATCAGGGGCAGCCCAGCAATTACACAAGGTTCATAGAGTAAGATCTAAAACACACACACACACACACAGACACACACACATTGTTAGCCCGTGTTAACTATGGCATGGGTCAAACACTTTGAGCTCTCTCTGAAACCAGCTATCACCAGAGTCCTCCTCCCCACTGCAAGCCTGATTACACAAGCCACATGATTGGTTTAGTGACACTCCAGTCAGCTCTGAGCACCTAACAACAACAACAGCTAAAGCAGCAACAAAAACAACAACACCGCCAAGAACATCAACAGTAAAGACAACAGTAGCAGCAGCCGTGGTGTCAACCTCAACAAACAGAGGGCGAGGGAGAGAAAGAGATGCGAAGGAGGGATGAAGTGGAGTGGAGAGGAGAGGATGGCAGGGGTCAGCTGTGTGTGTGTGTGTGTGGTGGGACTTAGCTGGAATGATGATGGATCGATATGCGGCAGTGACAGGAAAGAGGCGTGCAGCTTCACACACTCCTGCAGGCTTCTAGAGTAAGCTCAGGGGGCTAAGGATGGGATTTCACTGTTTTTGTGTTTGTGTGTGTGTGTGTGTGTTTGCGGAGGCTGGGGAAGGGGTCAGTCAAAAAAAAAAAAACAGGACTTTTAGCTTTAGTGTTTCAGCTATGTGTATATGTGTGTATGTTTGCATTTGTATATGTGTGTGTGTGTGTGTGTGTGTGAGACTGTGTGCAGTTTGCATCGCATGCTCTTGCAGGCATGCTGAGGCTGTGTCCTTATGACAGTGGCTGGCTAAGGCCCTCGTGCATTGATCCCTGTTAAGCTGACCCTGCTCTCATTCTCTCTCTCTCTCTCTCTCTCTCTCTCTGTGTATTCTGGCTGTTGCATGGCAGCTTTGTGCAGTTGCTGCAATGCAGGTGTTCTGCTTCGATGAGCATACAGGAGCCTCCAGTGTTGCCTTGCCACTGCCCAGCGCCCACGCACGGTCACACACGTTACCCATGGCATGCCATTCCAGGCTGGGCCGCAAACAACCCCACTCAAGTCAGCTCAGTTCAGACAAACTTCACTGAGTATTCCTCAATAACCAACATCTTGGTGCCACTGACTCCACTCCACTGAGTAGCTCTCCACTCAGTAACATGACACAGTGCTAACTTTGTCCAACACTGTGTAACTCAACTTGACTCCACTTACCAACCTCGCTACACAAATGCAGTGCTGAGTATGAGAGTACAATAAACCAGCTTACAGTTTTTTTTGACCACTGACAGTTTAGCCAGACAGTAAGACCGCATTTAATTTCATTTAGAATTGTGGCATGTTTTATGGTGCCATTTTATGTGTGCAGGTTGGAGCAGAAATTGCTTTAACTCACTCTCAATGGACTGGTATAATAAAAAGGGAATAAATTCAAGAAACCTGTGATAATATAAACTTGTAACAAAAAATGTAATACTATTTTGTAATACAATGCAAAAGGAACATTCTGGTAATTCTTCTTTCCAGTGTAGTACATTCTAACTATAGTGCAATCACTTAAGAATAAAATGATACCTACTGGTGATTACTGTTAAAGGTAGAATGTGGGGTCTTGGTGAAAGATATTATTTGAGATAACTGGCCAATCAAACATGTCTTTCTCTGCTTCTGAAACAATGTGTTGATTGGCTGAAGTGTCTATGACTCAGGCTAAACCACTATTTTTGCTTACCACTTGTAATATATAATGTTAGCAATCACAAGACAGAGAGCAAGACGAGCATGATACATAATTTATAGAATTAGCATTATTCATCTGTAATATCAAGCCACGGATTCAGCTTTTGTAAAAATAAGCAGTGCCAGAGCACAATGCTGTTTCATTGTTGTGACCTGTATTATGATTTTTATTAGCGCATTATTATGCGCATGGACTCAGGCTTGAGTTGTCCACTCCGACGATGGGTCTCCATGGGCAACACATGAATTATGACTGGGATAATTTCCCCTGCCACTGATCAAAGGTTAGTTATTTTTGTGTCCAACACAGTGAAAATAGAAAAATGGAACACAAACTCCACCACACTCGGTTCTGATTGCAATGGCATGCATCCTCCCCCTCCTCCCGCCATTAAAATGGCCTCTCTATCTTTATCTTTCTCTCCCATCAAACCCCGGCTTCAATCAGTTCAGTCGACATCTGTGTTCGGGCCATGTGACCGAGGGACAGCGATGGCCCTCGTCATCGCCAACTGTGCCCCAGGGCTTGATAAAGATGGCTAATGGTGGACTCTTTAGTTTGATCTGGTATGGGGAAAAAAAAAAATAAAAAAAAAAAAAACTTTGCACGAGGCAGATTATAGTAGTCCCATCTTCTTCCGAATCCTCTGGTGAAAATGAAAAGGGAGAGTGCAGGAGAGAGAGAGGGAGAGAGAGAAAGAGAGAGAGAGAGAGAGACAGAGAGAGAGAGAGGGAGGGGAGAGAGAAATGATTGTGGGAAAAGTACACATAATAAATGCATGACCCTGGATCTTCTCCAGGGAGAAGAAGCATTTATTGAATTAATGAAAGTGCAGATCGATGCAGGGGGATCCTGATGAGCTATTAGGGAATCAGCTTTATTTTATGACTGATCGCTGATGAGGTTATTAAAGCACAGCCCGATGGGGAATCTAGTTTTCGCATGGGGGGGGGATTTCATTGTGTCGTTCGCTGGTGACTTCCGTTGCGTCCGATCGACGCACCGCCTGAAAAGCCGTGGCGGAAAAAAACTCGTAAAAGCTCGAAGGATCCGACCCCAAAGCACTGGCTAATTTGGACTACAGCACAATAAAGATTTCCACTAAGTCCCAGATGTGTTGCCTTGGTTAAAAAGACAGCACATGCTTTCTTTCTTACTTTTTCTCTTTCTTTCTCTCTCACTCTCTCTTTTCCCTCATCACCATTGTGGTTTTCCAATTTAGTTCATATATTCATGTGTTACACATTTATGAGCCATGCAAGTGTGAAATGGAGGACTCTCTTTTGCAGTTCCAGAAGTACCAGTGGTTTGATTTTTTTCACATCACAAAGACCATGTGGCTATTTCTGCACACTGCATTTTTCTTTTGCACATTGGCATGGTAGTCCACTACACAATGCCCATGACTCACAGGGTAAAACATTGGGCAAATAAATGCTATTGGGAGATGAGGGCCGTAGACCTGGTAATGCATCATTTACCAACCAATGAACAGACTGCCTGCCTATGGACTACATCAAATGTTCCTTTCTCATTTTGAGCGCCAGACCTGTTACATTTGACTTGTCTAGATGTCTTTTTTTGGACATGTCACTTCTTGGGGCTGATGTGTTAATTGCCAACACTCCCTTCTTTTTGTCAACAAAAGAGAGAGAGAGAGAACCCTCCCTACTTCTTCCCCCCCCCCCTCCTTATACACCAACTACCCCACCCATTCCCTCTGTGCATTCACTTCACACACTCTGCTAAAAGTGATTCATCTCCAGCTCCTTTGAAATTAGCCTCACATTTTTTTTCTTCATACACACACACACACACACACACACACACACACACACATACATGCACAAGAGCACACACACACACACACACACACACACACACACTCACTCACTCACACACACACTTGCTCAAAGCAATCTACACCACTTAATTCCCATGATGAAAGTTAAGAAATGGCCTTGCAGCGGCAGCTCTGAATTGAATCATAACCCCCTCAGGGTCATTCAAACTGAAATCACACTGACATGGAGGTTTTGCACTGCCAGTCAGAAGCCATCTGACTTAGTGGAACTTAACCTTACAAAAATGTTGTGGGAAGGCCCTTGCATATTTCCACAAGCCCTTAGCTAATGCTGTGGAGATTAAATACAGAATAAAAATTGTGTGGCCCTCATAAATTTAACATGTATGAAGTTGTTCCCTGATATGATATTAAATCCGTTATACATAATCACACAAAAGCAATGAGGACAATTGACATGCTTTATTTTTAGATAGAGAGAGGGGGGGATTTAACAGGAACACGCCCCATCATTTGAGAACAACACTGCTACAATTCCCAGGGATCGAGTTAATTCTGTTTTGTGCGGGAATACCCTCTCTAAAATCACAACAATCCAGTTCATACACACTCTGCATATTACACACACACACACACACACATACAGACACAGAGATCCTGTCCTCAAAGTCACCACAGAGACAGTGGTGTACATTAAAATTTGCACCATTTTCCTGAATGCCTACCCAGTAATCAGCCTGCTCATTAGAGTGCTCTCTGTGCAGAGAGCCTCCCGCGAGACTCCTGGGAAAACTCCCAGTGTTTACAGCAGAGCACATCAAACGCAGCAGCACATAGAAACAGAAGAGAGACAGACAGACACAGAGAGACAGAGAGGAGAGAGAGAGAGAGAGAGAGAGAGAGAGAGAGAGAGAGAGGCAAAACGTGTCAGAAAAAAAGGGAGTGAGCAAAGGCTATGCATCTGTGTGTGAAAGTGAGAGAGTATGTGTGAGTGAGGGGGAGCAGAGAGATAGCGAGGCAGAGTTTGTATGTGTGTGGCAGAGAGCAAGTAAGTGAAGGAGAGAATCAAGGGGAGAGATAGACAAAGCAAGAGGGGTGCAGCTGTGTGAGGGAGAGATATATATAGAGAGAGAACGAGAAAGAGAGAGAGAGAGAGTTTGTATGTGGGTGATGGCTACAGAGAAGAGAAAAAAGATAGAAGAGAGAGAGAGGATAAAAAGAGCAAGACAGTGTCCTCTGAGAATGCTGAGCTCCTCTTCCCAGCATGCAGTTCTGCCCTCACTGTCTCTGTGCAGTGAACTTTTCTATCTGTGCCACAATGCAAGTGAGTTACTGAAAATCATCTCTGACCTGAGCTAGAATCAGAGACCTTTATGACACAGCCTTGAGTCTTTTATTATTTTAACCAATCACAGATAACTTCCTCATGAATTGTTCTCCTCCTCCTCATCCTATTGCTCATCGCAAAAAAAAGCCTACAAGTGATTGCACGAAACGCCTCCCTATAACATTCACGCTAGCGCCTCAAAAGTTGACCTTTCATGTCGTCATGACAACCCCACCCACCTCTTTCCCTGGACTCGGCTGCCTCGTTGCAGGACATGTTTGAGGTCACAGTGGCAGGCTTGTGAGGTCAGACTGGGGAAGGTTTTAGGAGCTAGGGGACATGCTAGCTCTACCCAACTCTGTCCATCAATCTGCCCAGTCCAGCAGAGACAAATGATGGCCAGTGGGGAGCTTTGAGAAGCCAGGTAAATGTATGTGTGTGTGTGTGTGTGTGTGTGTGTGTGTGTGTCTGTGTGTGCCTCACAACTAGGGACATAGCACTGGCACTGGTTCATGTGAACACAAAAAACAGCACACGCAAACACACACAAACATTTTTTCCTCTACAATTCCCTCCAACACATGTGCAGTACCTCCACACACACACACACACACACACACACACACACACAAACACACGTCAACATTAACACAAACACACACACAAACCTGTCCTTACACCCTCAACCCACCCCCTCCAACACACCTTGACAGCTTGTGATGGGTTTGTGCAAAGACATCTGTCAGCCTGTAAACACAGTAACAGTGTGGCCTGTCCTTCACCGGTCACACTGACAGACCCTGGGGGCAGAGTGGGGTGTGTGTGTGTGTGTGTGTGTGTGTGTGTGAGCATAGCCAGATCCTAAACACAGCAGCTTTTTCCCTCCCTCCTGGCGAGAGCTTGAAATTATCCCTCTTTCCCTCTCTCCCTTCCTGCTTGCTTCCTCCAAAATAACAATAGACAGTGTTTACCTGGTCTCACACAGGCAATTTCCAAGCTTTGGGCTGTGCATGTGTTTCTCTCTCTCTCTCTCTCTCTCTGTGTGTGTGTATGTGAATGTGTATGTATGTCTGTGTGTGTCTGCGTGTGCCCGCTGTTCGAGCCAAGGCTAATTTTTTTTTCGCCTCCAGTAATGTTTGAATGGTTATGTCTTTAGGCTTGTATTGTTTGGCTGACAGTGCAGTTCAGTTCCTCTGCACTTGGCTGTTGCTATAGCCTAACAGGGCTTTTTAGAGTGAGCAAATGAGTTAACCCTTCAGGCTAGGGACCTTTCCCCCTCGTCTGCATCCAAACAAAACAGCATGTTTCTCTAAACCTACTGCAACAGCACAGCTTTAAAACAAGCAGCTTTAGGTATAGGTTTAGGGTATAGTTTATATGTCATGAACCCTATTCACTACAGTACAGCCCGTAAATGCATTTTTTCAGCACAAGCACCAGTGTATACTGTATGTTTGTGAGAGACAGACATTGATGTTTTTTATCTTTTTTTTTCCGTCCCACAATGTTTTCAAATCTTTCAAAATCTTTCCTTTTCAAATATCTTCTTCTTTAACAGAAAAAAGTCCTCCCCGTCCCCCTTTTTTTTCTAAGCTATGATAGATCGTCATGACACACATGCGTGTCCGTGTCCTGCTGTCTCTGTCTCTCTTTCTCCAACAGACACACAAGCACACACACACACACACATATTTATAGATATATACACACACACACACACACACACTTTTTCTTTCTCTGTTGGTAATGTGTGAATGCTGCTCATCCAGAAAGCATGAGAAAGCTAACGGTTGTGTAATGTGTGTGTGTGTGTGTGTGTGTGTGTGTGTGTGTGTGTGTGTGTGTGTGTACATGTTGCCAAGGTGTGGCTAGCGGGGAGCACAGGGACCGCTGTAGTCAGGGAAGATGTCCTCGTCTGCTGATAGGCTGCCTAATGCGAGGCCAAACAAATGCATCTGTCCTCCTCCTCTGCTAACACAAACCTAAATTCGTGAGAGATCGAGAGGAAATGAAAGAGGGGAGGGAGGGAGTGAGTGAGAAAGAGAGGAAGAGAAAGAAAGAGAGAGAAGGAGAGAAAGAGGGGGCCCTCTATATTTAGATAACCCAGAATAAGCTTCCCAGTATGAGGCAAGGGCCTGCTTAACGGTGGGACTCAGTCAACGACAAAGAGCTTGGTGCTGCAGGATCAATGCCGCAGATTGCAGCATGAAAGCTCCCCTACTCCGTTTGTTATGACGTGAGATCGATCGGCTAATCTGCCCCGCCACATTTGAGCACTTCGAGAGAAAGAGAGAGAGAGAGAGAGAGGGAGAGAGAGAAAATTGCCACGGCTCCCATGACATGATGTATATGTTTAGAATAATGCGTGTCCATAAGCTTGGCAAGGAACAACGCAAGGTCAAATAATGTTGTGTCATGCAGGGCTTATTTTAGAGGGGCCAGATTGGCCTGTGCGACTATAAACAAGAAGCATAATAGCATCCATCCACATAAGGCAAGCCATTCTGCTCCAGGACCCTAACCTGCAAGCATCTACCTGCTTGTTTAATTAGGGTTCCACAGAGAACAACTGGAGCCTGACTGTTCCAGCTCCTTGCATTTGGTCTTCCCCTCAATTATTATTTATCTCAACTTAAACCGAACGGAGATTGAATCAGACAGGTGTGACTCTGTTTAATGGCATCATAAATTTGCGCCACTGTGCAATAAACAAGCTGGTCCCCAGGTTGTTTTTTAGCCTTTAAAGCGCCATGCCAAAGCTTTCCACTAGCGCATTGTATTGATCCCAGTTTGTGAATTTTGATGAAGTCAGTGGAGTTTATCTCTGCTGTGGGCTGCAAATAGGATACTACATGTTCAGCAAGTTTACATGCGATGGAACGTTCCATAATAGCATGAAATGTTCCTTGTCTGTTGTCCTTATAAGGTCAAATGTTACATTGAGAAGGCATACGTCTATAGGCCACAAGTATAGAAAATTAAATAAATTGAACAAAATATGGGACTGTGGATCTTGACCTTGGATTTTAAAAGCCTGCTAAAACCTAGGCTAATTGAATGTAAACCCCTTTTGTATACCCAGTGGCATTTGACATTCGATTGGGTTGTGCAACACATTTTGAAAACCTTGTTTTTTTGTCCCTACCTCCACTCATTTCATGCCTTCTTCTCTACAATTCCGCCTCTTCTGTTGGCCCATAAATTACAACCAATTCCATCATTCCAAACCTCTCGGGAATATAATCTGCTTTATGCACTGATTTACAGTGCATCGCTGACTATTTGGCAGTCTAATGGCATTCTATTATCATAGGACAAATGAATTTTGATGCTTTATGATAATTTGATATCACAAAGGTCGATTAGTAATGTTGACGATAGGTTTGGTTTTCTTGAGGCTATAACAATTGATCAATAGATCCACTGTGGACATTCAAAAGACATTATTTATTTGTATTGAATGATAGAAAAAGGCCCTTTAAACAACCTGCTATTGCACACAATGACCCTCATTTGCGAAACAGCTATGCACACACTTTTCTGCGTAAAACTTTGTGGGCAACACTTTAGATTATGTCCCGTGAAGCATTAAGTAAGAAATATGAAAGGAAGCATTTAAGAGACAAATTATGGTATTTACTGTAGGCTGGAAGAACACAAATTACTTGAAAGTAGTTTGAGGACTGCCAAGACCACTGCTGATGAGCTCTAAAAATGTAAAGTGTTAGAACTGTAGCCTAATTGTAGAGATGTTCATTGATTCATCAAAAATGCATTAGATAAACTTAGCCTATAGGCGGGATGTAAAAAAAACATAATGGGCTGTTTTAATTAGTCAGCACAATCTGTTTTTCCCAAGTAACTAATGGCCCAGGATGAAGTGCAAAGTCCAGGATTCACTTAATAACCAATCAATAAGTTGCACTTTTTGATGGTGATCATATTTAGGCCTATGGTACTACTTAAAGAGCTGCTAGTGGGAGCAGCCCATGGGAATCTGCATAATTTAACAGCTTTTAACAGCTCAAATATGAAAGTATAATTTTCTGGGTGAAAAGAATAGCCTATACAAGAATTGGTAGTAGTTTGTGGAAGGTTTACAATATCTTTTAAGCATTGAATGATAGTGTGCTGCTAGAAGAATTAGCTACTGTAAGCTAGTCAAAAGCTAGTAAGCTATTCCTGGGCAAAACTAGCCAAGGCTGTGTATGTTGCTTATTTTGGGAATAACTTATGTAACACACCTGACCTGCACCTCTGCGTGTCTGTGACAGTCCTTGACACTCCTAGAGTAACATTCATCCTGGGCTACTGTTTAGGCTTAGTCCAGGACCACAACTAATCTTGCATTTGATTATTCATTCAAACACTGGCCGTTGCCTAGCGGCGTACACTGACACATCCCTTTTCTTCGGACGACGGGCTCTTTTCTCGGTTGAGCTCAGAGAAGACCAAGCAAAGATTCTGAGGCGGATTCCAAGATGGCTGCGCCCAGTGTCACTTAAAATAACAAACTGTTTTCATTGTGTTTAGACAGCTTTGGTGGTTTAAATGACGATTTCAGTAACTAATTTTAATGCAATATCTTACTGCATCTGTGTCTCTGCCTATGGGTATGGGAGTCGGTGTTGTGTTGATGCCAGTAACGTTATTGAACAAAAGCGGGTGTTTAGCAATGGGTGATGCTAATCGTCCCTGGGGTTGCTAACAGAAGATAAACAAACATGAAATGAAGTGAAAATTTTAATTCAAAATGGCTTTTTGGGTGGCGGCCATGTTTTTCTCCACCTTGGATGTGCGAAACAAAACAAAACGCTTTAAGTGTGGGCGTGACGTCACATGCGAGATCCGGATGATAGAGGATAATAAAACGTACCATAAGAAGCATTCATGTGTAGAAGTCCAGGCTGTTGACAGGCTGTTGACAGGCTGTTGGCAGCTAAAATGGGTAAGAGGTATCAGAGAGGGTTTAAGCGGATTTAAGATCTTTGGAGGTACAGTATCTTTACTGCCCATTTGAAAGACATCACAACCAAATAGTGCCTGTGATTGGTTGGTTATAATGTAGATCCTAGACAGACAAGTTAGATATTGAACCTGGGACATTATTAATCACTTGGTGATATCAGCAGTGCTGCAATCTCCTAACCTGAAATTGTCCTTGTACCATGTCCTGACCTGGATTTGAGTGTAAATACAGTACCACTCATTCTAATGTTCAGATTGATTTATATGAAAATTGAAAGTGCATTACATTACTGTACTGGGTAAGGAGTACTGTACAGTAGGTAAGAGTACCAAGGAATAAATACTCACTGCTTATATGCTGGAATAACACAAACTATGAGAAAGATATCTACTTATTCTACTTCTTCTAACATTTGCACCACAGTACACTATTCACTTTAGAGATATGTGTTACATAGTCATGAGTTACAGTCATGAAATATAGCCATGTAAAGTTTGGCCGTGTCTTTATATGTGTGTTTTCATGTCCATGATAGATCTATCAGCTATTGGCTTAAACCGGCACTAAGCAACATTCTGTTTTTCTCTCTCACGAGCTCCCTCTAAAGACCGATGTATTGCATTGTATTGCACTGCATTCTATTGGAGGCGGTCCGCGCTGCTGAACATTGCAAGTGCTGTATCTACCGCTGTTGGCCACGGTGGCGCATTCTACACCGTTCGTTCGCCGTGTAATGACTAATTTTAGCATCCTAAACAGTATGAAACGGATTAATTAAATGCAAAATTTTGCATAGTGGGCCTTTAACATTCCAGCAGAGCATTGCATATGCACCTGCAGAGCAGGCTGAGCGGCTAGCCTGCCTGTATTCAGATAAACTAACAAACTAGCAAAAAGAAAAGTGTAGACATTTTAGTTCAAAAGAAGCAGGGGAAGAATGATATGTACTGCATGACAGGTTTTTGTTACTGAGAGAATGTCAGTTCTATTTTGAGGATGTTCACTTTCGAACTGAGACAAGTACATGACAACAAACAACCTATCAAAGAGTGATGGAGATAATAATTGTCAATGCAACAGGAAAAAACAGACTCCGTCAGAGACTAGGTATTCAACTTGCTGCTTAAACAACATAGATGTGATTCCGACAAGGAGGCTTGTGTGAGACATCTGCTCTGAAGAAGAAGAAGAAGAAGAAGATGAAGAGGCTAAATGGATTTTTTTTTCTTCCATTTCTCTTTTTTTTGTCTGCCCCCCTTGCTAAAAGCCGGAGTGCCCTACTCAATTATTTCTATTTCTCAAATGCATTAGCCGGTGCTGCGGCAGTGGAACAATGTCCTGGAGCACCCAACTTCGCCTGCCAACCAGCCAGTCTGACGCTGGGGCTACAAATCATGTGCCAGTCAAAACATCATGCACACAAACACAGGCACACACACACACACACACCCACACACACCTGTAAACACACTTCAGTCCTTGCACACACACACACACACACACACACACATCTCGTTGATCGGTACAGAGCCAACGTAGGCACTGTTGTAATCAGTGTACATATCAATTATAATGCAGCAAAAAGGCCCTGGGAGTCTAAACTAGGGCGAGATGAGAAAAGCCGCTAAATGCAAGATTAGCAGATGCTCTTAAGAAATGAGACGAATGGCGGGAGGGGTATCCATTCAGCTCCCTTTGAGCGTTTTGGTGCAGCCTTTTAGAAGCCATTAGGCTCATTACCTACGGAGTGTGTGACAATAGCTCTTAAGTGGCAGATGAGCAGATGAATATAGATAGGACAGATGCATTTTTAATGAGCAAGCAATTTTCGCCGCAGGTTTTCCCGAATGGTAAGCAAAGGGCGATTCAGCAAAGCGGGCGCCATTTATCGTGACGTCAAACGTGCGAGGCCAACGCTGTTTTTTTACCTGGCGCTGACAGCACTATATGTTAACAACAAAGTTGGTGCTTTAGATAAGTAAGCGTCGAGCCCTATTTACATTATTTAAGGCTTTATGGGAAGACTTTGTTTGCAAATGCAGCTAGAGATCGAGGCTGGGAAAGTGATTCTCCACCCACTCTGCCCTGGAAACAATTTCCCTGACTTAACTTCTCCAGACTGGGAAGCGGCAGGCAGAAGAGATTACTATTATTATCTGTTATCAACTAACATCAGTGCATCTTTACACCTAAATGATGTCAGGGAGGCTTTTTGCCAGCAAGACTCATTTACCAAATACAGAGGGTTTGTGAAAGGAACTATTTCAAGATGATAGGGTTCTAAACAGCAAGTGCATAGACCAAAACCGTGTGTAAAATGGAGGGATCCAGGCATAGAGGTGACTGAGGTCTACTAAAGAAGCAAACTGCAGTCCTTGGAGCGCTGTACACACTGGCGGGATGTGGTGTGTGGTGTGACGAAGGGGAAGAAACACTGTGTGACACAGCTTGAAGGGAGCATATTAATTGGTATTGTATATCGTGTTAGCCACACAATGGCGTGATTTGTAGCATCACATCTGCAGTCTGTGAGATACACCCTGTCTAGGAGTCAGATTACATACTATTGTCTTTTATGTGTGTGTGTGTGTGTGTGTGTGTGTGAGAGAGAGAAAGAGAAGGACCAAGACCTCCGAGGACCCTGCTGAGGCCCCAGATGGATTGTGAATTTGGCTGGTTATTCATCATTCGATCCGTCGGAGGCACACAACAGGGCTCCTACAGTCAACATGCCCCAAATGTCGGACACATTTTTGTATTCCTTAGTGGCCGTCAATGTGTCTGCATACCCATAGCGACCACTCAAACACCCCCCCCCCCCCCCCACACACACACACTCTCTCCTGTCCTCACATTTGCATGTTTAGAAATATTACAAACACAGAAAATTGACATCTGTATTTTTCCCCTGAACGTTCTCTCTTTCTGTCTCTACCTCTCTGTGTACACCAATAAAACAAAAACAACATACACCCCTTTGATACACGCCTTTGATAATAGATTTATAAAAACAAAAACACATACAGTACACCCCTTCTCCTCCATTTCAGATCCATTACTTTGATGTGCTTAAATGTGAATGCATTTCGCTGCAATGAAATGGGAGCTAATTAAATGGCATTTGGTGCCAGGCACTGTATCTGCATATATGTTGCTCATAAGGTTAAAGAGCTGAGTGACGTCTCTGCTGCACTTGGCAACATGGCATTATCTCCTGTTCACGGCACCAAAAAACAAGCGCCATGCAAATGTCTACGGCCCAGCTCCGGCCCTGACACGGCGTGCATGGGGACTGTGTCGGCTCGGGGGACAAACTCCCGGCTCCCGGCGTGATGATATTTACAAAAAAAAGCATATTGAGCTCCATGATTCTCCATAACTTGCCTGTCACACCAAAGTCGCACCAAAACAGTTTTTGTTCCCTCTCCTGCTAGCTGCAAGCAGGACGTTCGAAGGTCACCTCCACAGTGGCCTGACGGGGTAGGGTGATCAGTATGACCTCTGAACCTTGACCTCTGCCTTTCCCATCAGTGACCCCTAGTGCAAACTGGCTTTCTGTCAAACCCGGCAAGTTGTCCGTTTGTTTGTCAGTCTGTGTGTGTGTGTGTGTGTGTGTGTGTGTGTGTG
>JAGFZM010000056.1:343516-369489 GCA_017657215.1 Limnothrissa miodon | reverse complement strand
GTGTGTGTGTGTTTGTTTGTGTGTGTGACTGTGTGTGCGTGTGTCTGACAGAGAGAGTAAGAGAGTAAAACAACTGTCATAAGTAAACATGATCTAAAGTCATCTCAAATGAATGCGCACAAACACTCACATGCATGCAAACATACACATGCAAACATAAACACAAACATATGGTCCATGTCCAAGCAAATATGAACGTTTGTGGCCATCCATCATGTTTACACAACTGTATGCAATACATGGGCAATCAGTAAGATATGAATAAACATGAATATAAACATGAATATGAGAAGATAGAGTGTGGCTTCACAGAAAGGTGAAAGATGTAGATTCAACTACTTGTGTGTCCCTTTAACGCATGTCATGCATAAACATACCTGTGCTTCATCTTCAAACACACACACACACACACACACACTAATTAAAACACTCAAACAACTCTATCTCTCCGCATTCACCTGATTCCACACACGCACACACACACACATACACAAATACATCTGTTTGTGATCATTAGCAGTTGAGTGACACTCCCTTATGCCTTTAGGCTAGCAGATTCTTCAGCAGGAGGAGATGATTGGGTAGAGGGGCCTGCACACCCAAACACAGCCCATCACAGCAGGAGGAGATAGGAGAGGCTAGCAGAGTGTGTGTGTGTGTGTGTGTGTGTGTGTGTATGTGTGTAGGGGGTGGGGGGGGGGTGGGGGTGGGATGTGCATGTGTGGTAGTGTGTGTATGTTGGTACTGACGCAAACAGCATCATCATCATCCTCATCATCATTATCATTACCACCATGATTACTCTAACCTTTGGTGGAAATGTGTGTGTGTGTTTGTGTGTTTATATGTGTGTCTGTGTGTATGTCTGTGTGTGTGTGTGTCTGTGCATATGTGAGGGCTTGGGGTGGGGGGCCACACAGGAAACGAGTGTTTAATTACATCCACCAGGAGAGCTTGGTTAACCTCGGTGACTGTGAAGCCATTTGCTAAGACAAATGCTCATCTAGAGTCTGAGCATGAGAGCGAAGCAGTCCTTCACATGTATTTCATCCTTCTCTCTTTCTCTATCCTTCTTTCTATACATAACAAATAGCCAAACAAAAGTGTGTGAACAGATGCGTGTGTGTGTGTGTGTGTGTGAGAGAGAGAGAGAGAGAGAGAGAGAGAGAGAGAGAGAGAGAGAGAGAGAGACCCACTTTTCTTGTTCGAGACACACATTAATGCTGCACTGGTCAAATTTAAGCTGTTGTGATTTCTCTGATGGTGCAATTTCAGCACCACTTCAGTGGACAGCGCCATTCTGGGATCGGCACTTCATCTCTGCAAGCCCATTCAGCCAGCTACCTTTCAACTGACACAGATGACAGAAGGAGAGGGAGAGAGAGAGAGAGAGAGAGAGAGAGAGAGAGAGAGAGAGAGAGAGAGAGAGAGATTTTTTTAACCAATGTGAACATTGGGTTAAATGACTGAGGTTAACCAAACTCTTGGTGGACTGGAGTGTTACTTTATTCCAGAAAAGTGCAAAAAGAGTGAAAGAGAGAGAGAGAGAGAAAGGAAGATAGAAATGTGTGAGAGAGTGGTGCTTTATGGGAGGGCTGGAAGATTAAGGTAGCCTGATTTGATCAGTCGCTTTCACTTCGTGCTAAGCGTCTGAGCCCCAGCCATAGGCATTCGTTCGCTTGACGGTGGGTGGGATACTTTCTGCTTCAACCAATCACTACTGCTTGGTCATGGCGTATGCTATGCGCCAGAACACACCTAGCGGTATCATTGTAGTATTTTTGAGCATATCGAAAACATGTGTATTAACGACCATTGTCGATTCTCCGATGTAAATCTACGAATCAAAGGGACAAAATCAAATTCAAAGTTGATATTTGACAGCAAGTCAAAGGATGAAAACATAAGTAGTCAGCTACTAACGGGGTCAGCTGGTAAATTAAACTTTTCCCAAAACCTGTAGGAAGTAGGCCAATCACGTCTTTCCCCTCAATAAAATTCCTCAAGCATTCTTCTTGTTCTCCTCCTCCTTAATGTCAGGAATCGTTTCCAAAACAGAGCGTATAGCTTCACCGACATCCATCTCTTCAGCTTCATTCAGTGCTGCTCGAACTTCACCAGAAATTTCAGCTTGAGCGCTAGAGTTCAACGTCATCGCCTTCAGCCCCCAATCTGTTCGCTGAGTGGACGATACGATTTCTATTCAGAGCGAACGGAAGCTAATCAAAAACGGCAAAATGAGAAGAAACAAAGAAAAGTCTAGAAGTCTAGTGTCTACAATTGCTTTTCAAATGCTGCAGCTCAGTTGATAGTTGGTCTGCATGGGATCTCGCACTGACAGGGGCCACTGACATGACCAGAGTTGGGGAGGATGATCTGTTTGTTGTTCATTGCGTCTGACAAGGAGCACAGCATCAGTAACGCTGGGTCAGCATGGGCCAGCCCATCCCTCATACACCATGATCCCAGGGAGGGACACACACACACACACACACACACACACACACACACACACACACACTAGCCTACACTAGGACATGACAGTCCATCCAACTGCCACCTCAGCAGTCTTGCACAAATACACATGCACACACACGCACAGACATTCATCCCCAGACACACACACACACACACACACACACACACACACACACTCACACAGAGCCACTGTCATGCATGTTTAGATGATATTTACACACACATACTGTATATGTACACACTGACACAGCCTTGCACATAAATAGCCTAACCCTGCTAACTCAGACACAAACACACACACACACACACACACACACACACAAAGACACAGAAACAGATGACCCTAAGTCAAACTGGAGCCCTCCGTGCCACCCCAGCCAAAGTGACAGCCAGATGCCTGCAGTCACAGTAACCGCTGATCTGAAGACAGGGATGTGTGCTTAGCAGTATGGAGAGACAGAGCAAGATGGGGGAGGAGAGAAAGAAAGAGAGAAAGAGTGAACATTTATGACAAGACAACGCCAAAGGGAAAGCATGTAAAGAAGAAGAGAGGCAGAAAATAGTGTGTGTGTGTGTGTGTGTGTGTGTGTGTCTAGGTGAGGCAGGAGGTGGGTAACAGACAAAGAACTGACAAGCTAAACAAAAGAAAGTATAGTGACCACAGTACGCCTCAAGCCAAAGCACTCTAGTGGGCCCACACAGAACAGATTCTACATCAACCAGAAAAAGGTAGAGAGTGACAGAAAGAGAGAGAGAGAGAGAGAGAGAGAGAGAGAGAGAGAGACATAGAAGCATGTAAAGACTGAGGGAGGGATGGAACGACTCACAGAGGACCACAAATGAGAAAGGGAGGAGAGGGAGGGAGAGCAACAGGGTTTACTGAGGTGGATTTACTCAGCATCCTCTTGGCTTAATTTTTCATTTTTATTTATTTATTTCATTTTTTGTTTGGTAAGCTTTGTATTGAAAACAGGCCAAATCCGGGCAGGGCTTTAAGGACAATGCTACTGCTGTTTCTGTTACTGCTGCTTGGGAGCTTATCTCTGTCCCCGCTATTCATAAATCCCACTTACGGTGTGTGTGTGTGTGTGTGTGTGTGTGAGTGTGTGTGCGTGTGTATGTTGAGCGGAGTAGTGGTTGGGGCGCAGAGGATGAGATGACCCACAGTAATTTCCGTTCGGAAAGAACAGTAAATCACGGCAAAAAACTTTGCTGGCTCAAATCCGGCCCACCTTCGTCCACCCTCCCCCAAAGCCCTTGCATTTCCCCCCAAATACTTGTCGTCTCCGAGGCAAATGAGTAGATATGGACTCACCTGAAAGGTTACAGAACTGTCCTTTTTTAGGGGGCAGACGTGTGTGTGTGTGTTGGTGAAGGGGGGGTGATGTACCCTTAATTTTCATCACATTACCTCCCCTGTAATAGAATAATTAACTGCACCTCTTTTGGTGTACTGTGTGATCTTTCTTGTCCTTCTTCTGGGCCTAATTGCTCTCCTCTGTGTTACATCACAGCGAGAACTACTGCCTTTGAAGACTTGACTTTGTGAGAGTCTTGCCTGCACCACCCCCCCCCCCCCCCCCCCCCCACACACACACACACACACACAGGTACATAAAAAGACCCATTTGTGGTTAAGGACAGACCCACAAGGATGTTCCCTAGCCTTTCTCTGAACCTTCCAACTGATGTTCCACCCGACTGCCTTCCCCACGGGCCCGAGTGAGGAACAGGTCTGGGTGGACAGAGGAGGAAGCGGTAACTGGCTAACAGAGCCGAAGCACTTCATAAAACCGACACACACACACACACTCACTTTACACATTTCCTTTAAGTACAAAATAGAAAAAGGGAACTCAAAGCTCATGTGAAATCTAACTATAATTGTGCTCACAGAGCATGAAAGGTTGGGCTAAGCGACTGCTAATGGCTAACTCTTGATCGTAGTAACGGCAAAGTCAGTGCTGGCAGTCTGTGGCAGTCCTTTGTTGAACTTGACTGGGAAATGAAATTGCTCTCTGGGTGCAAAACTCTGTTGCCATGGACTTTGGCCCTTGGTGCTAATATTATATATATATATATATATATATATATATATATATATTTATAAATATATACAAATAACCTATACTGCACCATAATTGAAATGACTAATATAACCTGACCAAAATGTTACTTTAGGACAATGTGGGGACATTGTTACCACATACACATTCATAACTGACAACGTCAAGGCGCATTGCATCAACGCTGGTCTACTGTACCCTACAAGATCCAACAGACAACGGACACAAAAAAAATCTAATACAAAAAAGACCATGGAAGGCTGTTGCGTAGTCTCAATGACCTTGACACAGCTGTCTAACATGGCCAAATGACGGTAAAATAGCCCACAAACGGGTAATAAAGACTGGCTCCCCGCTTGCATACTCCCGTTTCCATTTGCCTGGAAGTAGTGGGCAGACAGTGTCAGTGGTGAGTGACCCATGTTGCCGGCCTGGATGGTCAGACAATCTCACCCCTCAAAGCCCTGCTTTGCTCATCAGCAGAGAGGAATCCAGGTTACATTTCACTGCTAGGCTTTTTCTTTCCACAATTCATCAAATGACTAAAAACCATTCAGTCACAAATGGTATTTTAGTGAGTGTGTGCATGTGTGTATGTAAGTGTGTGTGTGTGTGTGTGCGTGCATGCGTGTGTGTGTGTGAATGATGTACATTGCGCTTCAGTGTGTGCAGATCTGTCTATGTCTGGCAGTGAATTAGAGTATTGTCATGATTGACAAAGCCACAGTGACACCAGCGTATTTATTCATCAACTGTGTCACTGTTCATTGAGTTTACACTGAGCCTGGGTTGGTGTGTGTGTGTGTGTGTGTGAAATAGTACTTGGGCCTGTGTGAGTTTATTAGTCTTTTTGTCTGTGTCTGGGTGTGAAAAAGCTTATTCCTGTGTTAGTGTTTGTGCCTGTGCTTGTGAGTATTTGTCTGTGTGTACTCTTGTCAAAATGCTTGCAATATTATTATAGTGCAATGCCAGGCCATCTTAACTAGTATCTGCATCTGTCAATCTTAAATGACAAACTATGGATCGTGTCAGTTGCTCCCTGTCAGCTGCCCTGGAGAGTATTGGAGAAATTACATAGCCAGCTGACCCCAGGACAGCTATATCTGCAGCATTGAAGTGATTGCCCCTCAAAAGGACAGAAAAAAGGGTCAATAGCAATTACAGCTATCCACATGGCTATCAATCTCAATGGCAATGTTTGAGGATGACACATGAGCTTGTGACTGATGCTTTGCTGACGCTGGTTATGTTTGGGATGATAGAGATTGGGATGATATCTGGATAACAGTGGTACATGTATGTGTGTGCGTGCGTGTGTGTGTGAGAGAGTGTGTGTATCTCTGTGTGTTTTGCGAGGCCTATGATTGAGGCTGTGAGAATGAATGCTTCCTCTGAACATATGATGAGGCCTGTGCTTTTGCTGCCGGCTAACTGCCAATCAGCAGCAATGCTACAGGCTTTTACCTGAAGCGGCGTCTGCTAATCACAGACTCTCTCCACCCCAACAACTACCCCGCCCCCCACACACACACACACACAGAAACATACACACCAAAACACACATGCGTTTACACATGCACACACAAATATATTCTTAAGTGCAAACTTGTTAACACAGAATGAGTGCATGTTTCTGTCTTATACTGTAAATTGGGAAAGAAATGAACAGAGTTAGAGAGCAGTATAATGAGGGAGTGGTACGAAAAAACAGAACAAACAGAACAAATGAAAAAGAGATAGAGAGAGAGAAGGAGGGAGGGAGGATGGGGGAAAAATAAAGGGGAGAAGCAAAAACTGCATTCGCTGCAGAGCCAGGCTATTTTGGGCTCCCTGGAAAACATGCTGAAGGAAAAAAAATGGTCTCCGATATTAAATTTCATTGGAGGAGAGGGAGAACGACAGCGAGATAGAGATAGATGGGGTAGATGGGGTAGATGGGGATAGGCAGATGATGAAAGGAAGTGAAGGGGAAAAGTGATGGAGAGAAAAAAAATACACCTCCAAGAAGAAAGCAGGGGAGCGCAGAAAGCCAAATACTGGGGGTAGAACAGGCACAAAGAACAGCTTCGTGAAAACAAAGAAATGAGAGGAGAAAGAGAAAGAAATAATTCAACAGTGATGCAAGGGAGAAAAATGTGTGTGTGTGTGTGTGTGCAGTCTGTCCATTGAGAGCAGAGGAGGGGAAGAGAGTCGCACTTGAATTGTCTCATCTCGAGGCCATGGAGAGGATCATCAGACTGGTGGGTGAAAAATGACTGCACTTCTCTAAAACCCCACCCCCCACCCAAGGGCGTGCTCACGCGCCCCCCCACACACACACACACACACACATACACACTCGCCGTCCCCTTCACCACTTTAATAAACTGGAAGTGTGCGATAGCCCAGCCAGATATACTGCCAGAGTGTTAATTAGAGACGAGCCTTTATCTGGGACAGCCACTCACGAATCGGCTGACCGTAAAGCTCAGTGTATTATCACCCCCCACCAACTCCCCTCCCTCTCCTCAGCCCCTGCAGGTCTGTGTGATGGTCTGCACTACCCTGCACTGACAATGGCCTGGCAGTTTTTCATCGCTGTGGTCATACAATCGCATATAATCGCACAGATCCAGATTCACGTGCATACACACATGCCCCGACACACACACACACACACACACATATGAGATGGGCTGCTAAACACAGCAACAACATGGAGCTGCAGTGACAAAAACAACAGAAAACAAGGCTGCCATGGACTTGGGACAGATGTTTTAGTCTGGATCTCATCCAAGATTGAGCTTTTTTCGGTTGTTGTTGTTGTCTACTGATAAATTGCCTCACTGTGCTGACCGTACCATGACCCAACTACAGGGAGAGTAGATGTGTATGTGTGTGTTGGTGCTTGAGTCTCTGTATATGTGTACTGTGCCTGTGCGCTGCCTCTCTCTGTGTGTGTGTGTGTGTGTGTGTGTGTGTGTGTGAGCATTTTACAAAGCTGGCACAGCGGAGCAGGGGAGAGCAGAGGGGGTCATTAGAGGGACACTATGGAGTGGACAGCAGGGCCTGTGCAAGGCCTTTCGGGGCCCGGGGCCAGGCCTGAGTGCCAGCTCCTCCATGCTAGCGCTAACACCCGACGGAGCACAGGAGAAGGATTTGAGGGCTCACCGCGGCTAAAGGTCTGAGCATTACCAATCATCCAGCACCACTAACCCCTGGCCATCCACCACCATCCACCGCCACCCCCAACACCAGCACCAGCAGCAGCAACACCACCCTCCTCCCCTCTAGCATCCACCACACCACACCACAGCACAGAGGGATTTCCAGCAGACACACAGTGTTTGGCAGCCAGGGCAGAGTGCAGGCGCTGGCGTGGAGCCCCCCCACCCTGTTGAAAATGCTGCAGTGAGAGTTTAGTCATGATCCGAGGAGAACCCTGTTGGGCCAACAGACACACTCTGCCTCGCCCAGTTTTTTTATTCTCTCTCTCTCTCTCTCTCTCTCTCTCTCTCTCCAGCACGCATTCCCTCTAACTCATTCTCTTCTTCTTTCCTCCCTCTGTCTTTCTATCTCTCTTCTCTTTTAAATCAGCCCTCCTAATCCGTAAGTGCGTGCTCACACAAACACACACACACACACACACACACACACACACACACAAAAGAGAAGGGAGCTGTGGGGAAAGAGAGAATGAAGAGGGAGAGAGAGAAGAAGTGAGACAGAGAGCTAGAGAGAGAGAGAGAGAGAGAGGATGAGTGAATATCCTTCGCCACTCGTCTTGTTTTTCTCGGGAGTGCTCGAGCCGCCTCGCCACGCTCACAGGGAAATGTTGCTGCGCCGTGTAACACCTTTTGATAAGCAGCGGATTCTGTTTTCCAGCTAGGTTGACACATCACGCTCCAGGGCAGCGGCAAGGGCAGAGGTGCAATAGCGGGAGAGTGTGTGTGTGTGTGTGTGTGTTTGTGTGTATGCACAGAAGATGGGGGAAGGTAGTTTAAAATGGTGGTAGGTAAGGTTGGGGTGTTTTCTAGGAGTGGGTGGATGAGAACTAAGAGACAAGGCCAAAGAGCTACAGTACACAAAAAGAGACTGAGGAATATATAGTAAGTGAGGGAGGGAATAATGGATAATAAAAAAAGAAAAAGATAGATAATAAGAGGGGGAAAGAATAAGGTGAGAGAAATGAGGAGAGAGAGAGAGAGAGAGAGAGAGAGAGAGAGAAAATTAATCTCTCTAGTAGGCTGTAATGGCGGGCCTCGGCCAGGCAGAAGGTGAGAGGATCTTAATCGGTTTCTGTGGCCACCTCTGCCTGCCTGCTCTTGTGCTTCCTGTCCCCAGGCCAGAGCTGGTAGGAGGAGGGGAGAAGGAGGAGGAGGAAGAGGTGGCGGAGGAGGAGGAGGAGGGGAGGGTGGTCTGGAAGGTTGCAAATAGAAGGTGACAGTCTGTGAGCGGGGGTCTACAGCTCCAGAGGACGCTAATCGCTCCCTCCCTCTACACCTTCCGCCTCCATCTCCTTCTAGGAAGAGAGAAAAGGAAGAGGCAGAGAAAGCCTTTTCACATCCACAGCTGAAATACAGACAATGGTCTCTCTTTATATATATTAGTCCTTCTTTTTACATACACAAAACTCATACAATTCTACACACACACACACACACAGAATGAATTACAAGCAGGCCTGAAATTGTCCGTTGCAGCTTTCCCCCACATAAGAGAAATAATCACCATTAATCATTATGGTTGACTGACTAGTGGAGAGTGAAGCAGAGAGAAAGAGAAAACGAGAGAGAGAGAGAGAAAGAGAGAGAGAAAGAAGGAAATAAAGAAAGGAAAGTGGAAGGGAGAGAAGGAGCGTCAGCAAGAGATTTGCAATTAGTACCGGCAGCACTGGAACCTCCCAACCCCACCCCACACCCACCCCAAACTATCAGTGTGCCGCATTCGTTTTCTAGGCTTGCACGGCACACCATTGGCTCGAGGGGCTGAGCTGCCTCGAGAAAACTCCTGCTGTTTATTTACACTGTCGCCGACGGCAACCCAAGCCAGCACTGGCGCCTGCATAATGAGAAGACTTTTCTCTCTCTCTCTCCTCTCTCTCTCTCTCTCTCTCGCGCGATCAACAACATGGCCTCTACGGCAATTGCAGCATCCTGCAGCGCGGCCGCCACCGACCACAACATGGCTTCTCCCCGTCAGCCCTGGCTCCAGCTCCGCCGCCAGAAACGGGGTCATCAAACCGACCGAGCACACCTCCGAGAAAAACACACGTCCATTTCCAATTTAACCACCACCTGATAAAATCAGCCTGGATGCCTCATGAAACAGGCTAACGTCGTTTACAGGTAAACGTAAACCATTTGTCATGGGGCCGCTCCATCAGATATAAACCGCGATTGAGCTGAACCGTTTATTATTGACTGCCACCCAGGAGATACTTCTGCCCATCTTAACTGAATTGTTTACTTGTATTTGTAAACACGCATTTGCATACATTTACACAAATGCATTCCTCAACATCGTTTTCTTTCTTTCTCTCTTCCCGATATGTCTGTCTTTCTTTATCTATGTATCTGCTGGTCGACGAGTCATTTATCTATCTACAGTCCACAAACAAACCTTACACTATGCTGTAGAAAGGTCTCTGGGTGTAAAAAAAGTGCATACTGTGCAGGGTGTGTGTGTGTGTGTGTGTGTGTCCGCCCGTTCTTTTTCAGCTGAGTCTCCCCAGGACTCCAGCGCAGCTGAATGAATGTGCATGGCTTGGCGGGCAGGAGCGGATGTTCTGGATGAAATCACCTTTTGTCCATGAATATCTGTGTGTGGGCAGCCCCACTCAAGCATGCACTCCGTGTTCTTGCCCTTAATCCTTGCTCTGCCTCTCTTCCCCTCTCTTTCTCCCTCCCTTTCCCTTTCTCTCTCCATCCCTCCTGCTCTCTTGCCCTTCTCCCTCTCTCTCTCTGTCTCTTTTTCTATCTCCCCAATGTAAACTCTGACACTGACATGAATGGCCAAGGCTGGAAAGTCACTTCAATTTGCCTGGGTGAAGCATGTAGCTGGCGGTGGAGATTATGAGGGTTCTGGCCCTGGCACAACAAGGTTGGAGGATGGGGAGATGGGGGGGTACCTTTCCAGATGAATCACTATGATCACCAGGGGAAGGCCATACTGGCGGGCAGTGACTAGAAAACCTCTCTTACACCTACACACATACACAAATATGTACACAGATACCCCCACCCAAACACACAGCACAGTGAGTTCAGCCAAAGACAAATATATATACACACACACACACACACACACACACACACACACATACACACACACATATATGCAATAAAACTCATCCACAAATCTAAGAGGACAGCCCAATTGTCCAGAGAACATAATTGCACCATCATTACAATAAATCAGCAGGCCCTTTGAAAATTCAATCAAAATGATGCTCTGTTCAAAACCTGAAAATATACACACTTTAATGAGTTTCCACTCACACACTTCCCCCTCAAATATTGCTGAATTATTCTAGAAATCATTATTGCAGTAATAAATATGAATTGATCCACTGTTGGCAGACTGTTGTTGCCATGGTGAAGTTTAGCTGAGAACACAGTGCAGGTGCATCTCTTTTCTCTTTTTCCCTTTCTTCTCACTCACTCTCTTCCTTCTTCACACTCTTCCCTCTCCTCATGTTAGGTCTGAGCGCACTCAGAAAAGCAAATCAAGGCTTCGGTGAAACCCAGAGAAAAAATTCTTGCAACAGACTCAATGTTTTTAGCCAATGATTGATCTAATGACTTAGCAAGCAAATTCCCAAGGCCGAGAGATGCACTGCATAATGACCTTTTTTTCTATTGGAAAATATGCTGTGGAGAACCCAGAGGGCACAATAACAATTCAGCCATCGCATCAAATCACTTATGAGCGCAACCATTTAAATGACAGGCAGTTTTTAGTTGTGTACTGTCGCTATGCTACAATGTCCTCCCCCACCCCCACTGCTTTCTATGCTCCCAAAAAACAGGTAAAAAAGCAACCAAAGCAATCTTAAGGATGACGAGTAGAAAGGTGGCGCAGATGGTCGCATTTAATGACTTATGGAGCGAGAAACTGCAAGCTAATTTCTAAAAGTAGAGTCAAAAGCGGCTCTCACAAAGGCAATGACAAAAGCTGCTGTGACAGCCAGTTTAGCGTTGAATTGAGTATTCGTAAGCATCTCCAGGCTTCAGAACACATGTAGGGGTGTCAGGCCATGCCACACACACACACACACACACACACACACACTCACTCACACACACACACACACACACACACACACACACACACACACATACACACACAGGCACACCATGTCAAGAGAAACATAAAACACAGTAGCAATGTAAGTAGTTCCCAAAAAATGTACAAACACAAATACAGGCACAGAAATGTGTGTGTGTGTGTATAACTGCTAGCACTACCACACACACACACACACACACATACACATACACGGGAACAGTGCCCTGCTGCCTCTGCTGAGTGTCTCTTCAGCAGGGGAGAGTGATGAGATCGCTGAAGCGCCACGCTTTCGTTTGGCCCTCCAACGGGGTCAAAGAGCGCCCGCTACGGCACCCATTGGTACCCGTATCATTCACTGAGTGATGCGTGACCCCGCAATCCACAACCCCCTCACCCCCCCCTCAACTCTCCCCAACACACACTCACACACACACACACTCCCAAACACCCATGAGTCAAGTGGACAGATTCAACAGGACTTTTTGTTTGTATCCCTCACTTTCTCTTTCTCTCTCTCTCTCTCTCTCTTTCTCACACCCCATGCTGGGCCTGATTCCCCACCACACAAGTGTCACTTGAACCCCCTTTATCCCCCTCCCACCCCCCCCCCCCCCCCCAACACCGTTTTCTGCCGATGACTGTGTGTGTGTGTGCACACTTGTCCTCGTTTGTCTGTTTACTCATTAGCAGCCTCGTGCAAACTTCCACTCCACTCCACTTCGCTCCCCGCTTGACACAGACTCTCCTGAACCTTTGCCAAATCTTCAATTCAATCCGCACCTCATTTCCCCTTTCCCTGACAACAGTGGGTGTTGTTTTCGCTTACACACACACACACACACACACACACACACACACACATACACACAGAAGAACACATACATGGACCGATATATGCAGAGAAAAATCAGAAAAAAAAAAAAAAATGACAAAATGAAAGAAAAAAGGAAGAATGAAAGAGGGAGAAATAACCCCACTTCTGGATTTTTGGGATCTCCTTGAGCATTTCCATCTTTGAAGAAACACATTCCACATCTATATATTTCCATTAGCTTTCTCATCATGCGTTTGACAGTGTGGGGAAAAGCTGCTAGAATGGAAGCCTCCACACGCTCAGCTTCAAAGCAATACTCCTCTTTTTTTGTCTCACAGAGTTCAACAATCAAGTGAGGGAGATGGGAAAGACATGAAGGAATGGAGAAACAGAGAGAGGAAAAGAGAGAACGAGAGGGAGAGAGAGAGCAATCCAAGTACTTTTCTAAGACTATCACTACCTACATACAGGTACATACAACGGGTTTACAAGCACAATTTTTCCCAATTAGACTGAATTTTGTCTAATTCAATTTTGTCTAATACTGTAGAATACTACAGTAACAATGTAGAAAGGGTAACAAGCTGACTGCTCGTTAACACCACAATTAAAGGATTAGTTTGGTTTTTAACACTTTGAGCCCCTTTTGTGTCTTGTCTTGAGTGGTTGACACTGAAAGTTTGACAACTGGTCCTGACTTGACTATTTGGGAAATTTAGAATCACCTCTGCCTGCTTCAGAATGGCTACCAATTGGCATGATGTATCGGTCCTTAAAACAATCCGAAACATTAGTTTTAAAATATGTGCAACTCACTGAGTGGGTATTGGTGTTCGCTGATGTTCCAGCACAAGTATCGTAGCGAAATACAGCTTATTTGTGGTGGAGCAATATCAAGGAGCAAAGCGTCCTCTAACAGAAACTAATGGGATGTAAAAAATGCCAAATAAAACACGACAGTCAGACTTTTGCACATATTTTTAAAACAAATGTTTATTTTAAGGACTGACAGACCATTCCCATTGCTAAATCAGGACCTGTTATCACAATTTCAGTGTCAACTACTCTATTGCATTTTATTTGGTGACTTGCTCGCATGCCATCTAGGTTTGGTAAGATAAGCCAAATACAATAGGCCTATTTGTGGTCATTTTAATTTTCAGCTACTTTAATTACTTTAATTATTAAGGTGTATTTTGTGTGTTTATCTCTACAAATGCACAAAAAAAATCTAGTTTATGAATTCGTACTGTAGAGGCTGGGTTATCAAAAGGTGTACACCACCATTCTCAGTCCAATTCAAAAGCCAATCGATAGAGCTGAACCAGATCGGGCGAGGTGGATACATTAAGTATTTTAAACCGGAATTGTCGTCTAATCAGATTAGAGTGGCATGTGCGCAAGCTCACCCATTGTTTTTAGCCCAGTGGCACTCCATACACTTGCCTTCCTCCAGTTTAAATTAGCATGAGTGTCTACGTTCCGTGACTCATTTTGCGTGTGTGTGTGTGTGTGTGTGTGTTTCTCTGTGTGTATATGTGTGCGTAATTGTGTGTGTGTGTGTGTGTGTGTGCTTTAATAATATGTGTGAGTGTGTGCTTACATATGTGTGTGTGTGTGTGTGTGTGTGTGTGTGTGTGTGTATGTACGTGTTCCTGTGAACACCCACACGTGAAGTGTGCTGTGTGGTGAGGGCAGTGGCAACACGAGACGAAAATAGATGAAAACAGAAAAAAAGATGGAGGTATGGAGAGAATGGAGTGAGAGAAAGGAGAGAATAGAGAGAGAAAGAAAGAAAGAAAGAGAGAGAGAGAGAGAAAGAGAGAGAGAGAGAGAGAGACTGGAGAGCTTGTGTACATGCATTCATGAGGATGTGGGTGCCAGAGTGCATGTCCGTGTTGTGTGTCACTGACTTCGCTGGCACCATCACTTCTCTACACTCTCCAGCCTATGTTTCATCTAAGGCTCGGGCATACTTACACATACAAACACATACACACAAGCACACACACACACACACACATTGACAATCTCACTTTCTTACATGTATTATTTACACTGTTTAAAGAAAAGTATGACATGGAGTTTTCACACACCCTCGGCCCTGGATGACTCCCTATTTATGACTCTCCTGACTCAACTTGTCCTTCTCTCCTTGTCTTTCTCTCCTTCTCCCTCTCTCCTTGCCCTTCTCTCGTTCTCCCTCTCTCCTTTTCCTTCTTGCCTTGGATCTCACGTTCCCCGCCCCATCTCCCCATCCTCTCTAGCAGGTAGAATGGACCAACAAACCTGTTCCTTAATTGCTCCTTGATTATAGGCCTGGAGTTTAAAGACTAGCTGTGTCCTTAGCTTAGCATAGCTTTATCTTTATTTATAGCATATCTATTTCGTTGCTTGGCCCTAAGCTACAGCATCTCTCCCATTTCTCCCACATTTTCATCTCATGACCACGGTGCTTTGATATCAGCTTGAAGCCTCTTTTCCCCATCATTCTATCAGTGGCCTCCCCTTCATACTGAAATGCAACGAGCCGGGCATGTCACGGCAGTGTTCGTGAATTGGATTGAGTTGGCTATATCCACCCAATATTGCCTTCTGAACAGGTAAATATTAGTCGTCTCAACCTTTCCATTTTCTGATATGATGAAAAGGAAGAAATATGAACAGGCTTTACTCTTTACAGGAGGCCATTTCTCACGTACGCCTCTTTTTCTTGTCATATCACTGACTCTACTAGCATTGCGCCGAACAATCAGGGGCCTGCGGATTTGGAAGCTACGCTGACACGGTGCGCATAACTCAGCGCTGTAAAAAGTGGGACGGGAAATATACGGGAAATAAATTAAAAAAAAAGGACGCTCTTCACCTTTTCTCCTGCCCTGTTAATGCCATCACTCTCTCTCTTTCTCTCTCCCTCTTTCTTTATACCTCCTTTCTCTCTTCCCTCTCCTCCCTCTCTCTCTCTTTCCTCTACCCGACTCGTCTTCCAGCATGGCCGTAATGCTCGTCCGTGCGTGAGCGATGACGGGCGGAGGAATGCGTGGACGACCAATCTCCTGATACACAGCCTCCTCCAACCTCCATCTCCAATGCCCCCCTCCCCCCCTGCCAGCCCAGTGCCCGAGGCTGATGGATCCCCTGGATTGACGCGGAGATCGATGTGGGGGTTCGTGAGAGCGCGTCACTGGGAAGAATTTATCACAGGGCAGCAAAGGAGAGAGAGAGAGAGACAGAGAACAAGAGAGAGCACACAGTAAGAGAGAGATAGAGAGAGTGATGAAGAGAGAGGAAGAGAGAGTGATGGAGGGAGACAGAAGACTAGCGAAAGAAGAGAAAGACAGAAAGACAGAGAGAGAGTGCACTGAGGCATTACCTCCCACATTTAAATGGGGCCATGGCAAACAGGAAAGAGACACAGGCACGAGAAATAAATATAACGGAGGGAGGAAAAAAAACAAAACAACAAACAAAAACAACGATTCGTTTCCTCCATGTTTTGTTTGCACTGAGGGGAAATGGGGGTTATTAAAAGATGCCTATCAGCTGCACGGCAGAAAAACAACAACGGATGGGGAAAAAAACGGCAACCTATCATTTGTAAAAACAACTCTGGGTAGGGGGCCTATGAGAGACATTTTCATGGGTCAGTGGAATTATTAAGGGTTCAAATGGAATTATGGGTGAGTGGAATTATAAAGGATTGTCTTCTTCCTGGTCGCCTCTATCTTCCCGCTCCTGCGTGTGTGTGTGTGTGTGTGTGAGAGAGAGAGAGAGAGAGAGAGAGAGAGAGAGAGAGAGAGAGAGAGCAAGGCAAACAAGTGAGCGAGAAAGATGAGGATAGGGAGGGAGATTGTGAGGACCACTGGGGGGATGTATTGGTGTCTCTAAGCAGCATTACCCAAACATCATTTTTTACTAGAGGGCCATCCACTATAAGGCCCACTTCAACTACGTTATACATGTCTGTGCTCTAGAAAACTCACTCTCTCTCTCACTCTCTCACACATACACACACACACACACACAGATACACACAGTTTCATTTACACAACCAGACACACAAGGCACACAGACACACACACACACACTCACACACACACACTCACTCACACACCCACAGACTTAAGGCACACACAGAGACAGCATATGAGTCATACACACAACCAGCTTATGGCGTTGCTTCATCTTCCCTCTGCAGTACGATCCCTCACATGAGCCAATCCTGCAGCCGTGCCGGCTCGTGCAGAAATGGGAACAGAGCTCCAGACTTCCTGGACAGACTGGCAGAGTCAGCAAGCGAACAAAGCAACACTTTAAAGACACTGAGACAACGAGATGGAGGTATGGAGAGAATGGAGAGAGGGAGAGATGGAGAAAGAGAGGGAGAGAGAGAGAAAGACAGACAGAGACATAGGGAGGTAGGGAGGGAGAAGAGAGAGAAAGCTCTGCACTGTAAAAAGACATGAAGAAAGAACACATCACAGTGCAGTGAAAGAATAAGAGGGAGAGTATGGCAGAGTAATACAGATAGTGAGAGATAAGAGAGTGAGCGTGTGCACGCTGGACAAAGAGAGAGAGAGAGAGGGATGGAGCGGGGAGGGGATGGAGGGTGAGGGAGAGAGGGAGGGAGAGTGTGTGCAGGGAGAAAAAAAAAAACCCTCCATCCATTGTCACGCCTGCAAGCACTTTGTCGCATTGTACATTAGCGAGCACGTAATTAGTCCGCCAGCACTGGATAAATATGGCTGCCAAATAAACGAACCGTGGGGAGCAGACAGAGCAGCCAACCAATAAAAACAGGACATAGGCTTCTCGTCTCCACGGTGCTCGACTTACATCACTGCCAATAGCATTTATGGCCGCTAAACATGCTAACAAAAGCAAAAACGCCCCGCTACATTAGAATTAGTCCAAAGCAACCACACAAGAATTAAACATTCACACAGATCTCATGTGAAATATTGCGTGCACTGTTGCAAACGCACATGCACATTAATAAATGAGTGGTGTTTACGTCACATCAAATGCATGCACACATTAAAACTCATGCAGTTGTCACATATGCATATATTAGTGACCTGGTGTTGATTAGCACAGATACTTGCGATGGGGGAGCTTTGACATGCTCACAGTAGGCATCCACAGATAATGACAGCATTGAGTCTTTATAAAGTATTTATAACGAAACCCCTGTGTTTTTTTTTGTTTGCCGCAAAAAAAAAAATTCTCAACCCAGGGGCTAAGTGGAACAATGCAGCTAAAGCTAATTTCCACATTAAAACACGTCAAGGATACTTCATGTGTTACTTTATCTGTTTCGGGTAGCACAATATCTGATGAAATCTGTGGCAAGTCCTGTTAAAAAAAAACACAAATGTATCCCACACTTGTATCTGAGAATTTAGGAAATATTTAAGGTCTACTAATGTGCTTTGGAGTGCATTTACATTAGCAATTATACCAGTTATCACAAAGTTCCACGCTAATTGCAAATGAATAGCAGACATTGACACTATGTGCTAACACATGCTCTCAGGCTAATTAAAATAGCAAACATAACCTCAGTACATGTACAATTCAGAGTGCAATGCCAAACTCGCAAAAAAGGTTGCTGTTATATGACAGAACTCCAAATGTGACTTGAAAGAAGTTAATGTGTGTGTGTTTGTGTGTGTGTGTGACTGTGAATTGAGACAAAGGCGTGTGCGATGGTAAATCCAGGAGGGCCGACAGCAGCCTCCTGAGCGTAGTGTAATGCAGGCACTGCGGCCGAGCCGTGGAGCTGGGCCGGGACACAGACAGATGGCAGAGAGGGAATGGGAGTTGACAGGGGCTGATGAAGCCATCATGGACCCGTCTCCTGTGCCTGTAATTCGCCGGAGACGGCGCTCATACGCTAGCTAGCTTGGCTAGCAAGCCTGGTAAGTTACGTGACCAGGCCTAGGCGCCAAAGGGCATGCAATTGTGTGTGAGTGTGTGTGTGTGTATGTATGCGTGCGTGGCTGTCACTGCTGTCACCTCCCCTGTGTGAATATGTGTGTGTGTGTGTGTGCCTGCCTGATGGGCCACCACCGCAGTCTGACAGGTTCCACATGTGCTGATCAGCAAACACACTTCAGCCCTGTGTGACCTGACCTGACTCAGGGGAGAGAGGGAGTTAAAGCGAACCTAAACAAACACAGAAAACAAACATGCACGCGTATACACACACACACAGAAATCCAGCAATATTTCTTGTCATACTATAATTCTCTCTCTTCTATATGTGGTTGCCAGAGCCAAACACGTAAACACCCCATGTGAGTATTCTAAAAAGGCATGCACATAGAACAATGCTTTTACCTCAGACATGCTAATTATAGTCTACCGTGACCCTCCCTCCCCCCACACACACACTCTCTCACACACACACAATCTCTTATTGTGGCACTTAGTTTCCCTAGCACTCCGACCACATATGCGATCGCAGCAGGGTGTGTCATTAGTCTTGCAAAGGCATTTATTTCCATATTCCCATTGCTGCGCAATGTCAGGCTTAGGTGTGTGTGCGCTTGTGTGTGTGCGCATGTGCGCCTGTGAGTGTGTGTGTGTGTGTGTAGGAACTGTGTTACAGTAAAGGCTGGAGCTGCAAGCGGCTGGCGCCTTAGACTGCCTGACGCTCTGGTGCCCCTGAGCTGCAACTCATCTGGCTCTGACTGGATTTCATCTGCAGTCCCCGGCTAGGTGAGCCAGAGAGATCAGAGAGAGAGAGAGAGAGAGAGAGAGAAAGAGAGAGAGAGAGAGAGAGAAAGAAGAGAGAGAAATTGGTGATTGAGAGACAGGATGAGAGAAGGAAACAGAAGTCAAGAAAAAATGAGTGAGAGAAAAACAGAATCAGAGTATAAAACAAAAGAGAGGAGGAAAGACTACTGTAAGTGGATGAGAGATGGAAACCGGGGGTGGTAACCAAGAAAAAGAGAGAGAGAGAGTGAAAGAGATGCAGACAGATTGAATTAGTGACTGTGTAAAAGCCTATGAATGTGGATGGGTTCAAAACCTGAGCAAGAAAAATAGACTGATAGAAGAAGAGTAGAGAGAGAGAGATTTGTAAAAGAAGACAGGTGAAAAGGGGAGAGGGGCACACTGTAAGTGAATGATGAATGTGGCCTGTGAATTAAATGGCCATTGAGAGTGAGGCGCGAGACCTTCTCTCTGATTCTACGGCGCATAGGAGTGAGCAACGCTCAAGGTAAGTCGTGAGACGAGATGAGTGTGGGATGTGTATGAGTAGTGGAAAGACAGAGAGAAGAGAGAGAGAAGGAGAGAGAGAGGGTGAGGATCTCACAGGGAAAGCCTTTGGCAGACAAGTATGATGAGTGAAGGGCAGCAAGGAATGAACCAGTGAAGCAGGAAAAACAAGACGCTTGCTGCATCTATTACATCTGTGTGTGTGTGCGTGTGTGTGTGTGTGTGTGTGTGTGAGTGTGTGTAGGCGCAGTTCCACAGCATAGCCTTTAAGATGTCCTTCACATCCAATACAATTCTGAATATGAGATGCTGTGAATATGATTTCTCTCTCTCTCTCTCTCTTTTTTTTCATTTTGTTTATTCACAAACATCGCCTCAGGGCTTAGTCGGTATCCAGGGCCTCAAATCAGAATAAAACGATCAATCAACTTGATCATCACCACCATTACTGTGTTTGGGGCTAGTGATTAACATCATTCTCAAACTATGTTCTGTAGAAAAACACAAACATATGTGCTGTATATTACATTTGATAATATACGATAATAATGAATACATAAATTACTGAATAAATCAATAGCCGTGTTGTTTTAGGTTACCAATCACTTTCTGTGAGGACAACATAGACCGAATAGAAGATAACGCTACCTTAATGAGGCTTAATGAGGCTTCATGAGGTTTGCTGTTCCATCTGATTTCTTGTATTCAATTTTCTGGTTCTTATTCCTACAGACAGCACTCAAACAACATGGCTATTGACTGATTGACACTACTGTAAATATCTCCTATGTTAAATTATATTATTATATTTATGCATACTGTGAATGTATTTGTGTATTGTGATGGATATAATGCATAAGGATGTGTGAGCCATATTTCTCACGCTCTCTTTCTCTCTGTTTATGGCTGCTTGTCTGTGTGTGCGTCTGTGTTTGTTGCTTATTTATACACGAACAGTATGATCTCTGTAATCTCTCTATCTCTGAGAAGGCTGGCCCTGGATCAGTAAGCTCTCCAGAGCCGGGGACGTCACCACCGTTGTTCTGATGTCACGACAAGTGCGCCAGCGCAGTCCCCTGTGTTTGGCATGCTACACCCCTGGCAGATTACGCCGTCCCTGTGTCATTACAAAACAAAGCCTTTACTAACATGCACACACATACACACATGCACATACATGCCACACGCACACACACACACACACGCACACACAAACAGATATAAATGAACACAGTCACAGACAGAGTTACAAACACACCAACAGATCAGGTGTTCAGTTAACTCTTTTGTTAATGTGATGTCCATGCTGGTATGGTTTGTGGTTCATACACCCAGGCACTGTCAAATACAATACTCTCCCCTGGCCACTGCCCCACCCCAATCTCTCTCTCTCTCTCTCTCTCTCTCTCTCTCTCTCTCTCTCTCTCCCTCCTCCTCCTCTCTCTGTGCTGTGCTGTATTTGTGGCAGCTGGCAGGGCTTACTCTGGCTTCAGCTCCAAGGCCACAGGCTTAATCTTTGATCTCTGGAGCTCGCCCATCACTCTCTTTCTCTCTTTCTCTCTCTCTCTCTCTCTCTCTCTCTCTCTCTCTCTCTCTCTCTCTCTCTCTCTCTCTTCCCAACCACTTCAACCCAACAAACATCCCCCGTTCACCCGTTTCATACATCTCTCTCTTCCTCACCCTTCTCTCTCATGCCTGCTTGACTCTCAATCAGACACTCTCCCATCTCTCTCTCCATACCTCTCTTTCTCCCCCCCCCCCCCTACCCGATCCCTCACTCTTTTTTCTCGTCCCATGGTCAGATGGACAACAGGCCTGTCCTGTTCCACAGCAGCCCTGAGTAATTTATCCGTCACTAAGCTGGTGTCATGTGCAAACAGAAAGAGAGAGGGGGGGGGGGGGGGGGAGAGAGAGGAAAAAAGGAAAAAAAAGGGGGGGGGGGGGGAGTAGAGAAAAAAGGGAGAGAGGGGAGAAATGAGAAATAAAAGGAGGAGAGAAAGAGAGAGAGAGAAAAGACATTGGAGAAGAGAGAGTGTGGATGAGGACAAGGAGATAAAAAAATGGGGGAGAAAGAAAGATAAGCCAGAGCTGTAGAGAGAATGAGGAGAAAACAAAAGAAAAGGGAAAGGTGTGCTGACTGACGCGGATCTTCCCAAGACCACAGAGCCTTGTGTGTGTGTGTGTGTGGTTGTGTGAGAGAGAGAGAGAGAGAGAGAGAGAGAGTGTCTCTGTGTGTGTGTGTGTCCTCTAGCACACGTCAGCACCAGCGCGAGGAGCACACAGCGGACAACATCATTCTTGCATCAGGAGAAATGATGAGACATTTCTGACAGAGAAGCGTCCACCTACCGCCCGTCATATCTCCATGGACCCACGCCACACCACAGCATCAGAGAGAGCCAAAGACCTCCGTCTACCCTTCCCTCCCTCTCATCCTCTCAGACCTCCTCAACACCCCCAACCCCAACAACCTTCCCTGTCCTCCCTGCTCTCACTTCTGGAGAATTAAACACAAACTATTCTGAGAATACAGAACACACATGTATTGTGTGTCCTTGTTTTCCCCCCGCCTTTTCTGTAGGCCTTGGCAACGTCAGATCTGGCGCAGTCAAACATTTCCAGTCAACTCCGAGTCTGCGTCAGCGCAGCACTTCCTGAGTAATTGGTACCGTGTGGCAGCTGGAGCTGGCTCAACTATATCAAAGCTATGTGTTACAGGCAGTGGAGGAAATGTCTAGTAGCATTAGCTCCACAGAGCGTGAATAATCATAGGCTAAGGATAGAAATGGTTGGGGCTGGGAGGGGTGATGCTTGCTAGGGAGGAGTGGGGTGGTGGGTGGTGCTGGGGCGTAGTCCCTAGTCCCATGAAGGGAAAGCCAGTATCTCTCTCTCTCTTGGCTAAACCTTCAGGAGTAGCTTGGCCCACTGTCTGTCGGATTAAGATGCTGCTTTTAGTATCTCTCACTTATGTGCCAGAAAAATAGCTCCCAATTTTTTTTTTTTTTTGCTCCCCGGTGCTAGGCTGGCTGCTTCTCTCTTCCTCAAACCCCCTCCATCCCAACACTCACTCCTCACTCCTTCCCCCACTTCCTCCCTTCCCTTACTCTTCCTCCCTCATCTCTGCGGATGGACAGAATAATTATCCACACTTCTCTATTCATATAATGACACACATAATTACCTGCATCTTTTCCCAAAGACACAAAGAGAAGCACAGGCTTGGTGGAACTAAACAAAGTGCAACAGTGGGAAGACAAACAAGATTGAAAAACAAGAGAGAGAAAACAGGCTGAAAATAAAGTGAGGAAAAAGGAAGAAAAAGAGAGGGAGAGAGAAACAGAGAGAAAGAGCACTCCCTCTCTCTCAACAGATGCCACATCCCTACCGGCACCAGTTATCACCATAGGAGTCACTGTGAATTGCTTCCACTTCAGGTACTTTCTGCTACCTATTGTGACACACACACTCCATTTTTGTTTTTGATTCTGCGGCTTAAGTAAAGTTTGTGATGATGGAGAGTGGTGTGAATGGGTTCCATCTGTAAAAATATTTCTCTTCAGCAACAAAAAAATTGAAGAAAAAAAGTGAGATCAATACTGATAAAAGGAAACGTGAAGCAACCACAAAATGTGTTGATGTGACTGGACTGAACTGGACAACTGTTCGGTGAGACTACGAATGGGCCTCCATCTGTTGGCTAATCTGCAGAGGTCAAAAAGTAAGGAAGAGGGTGATGTTTTCATCTTAAACAAGTCTGTTTGCCCTCATCTGACAGATGAGTTTTCAGAATACTAAGTAACACCGGTAATTGAGTTCACTTGAGATCTTCAGCAGTTCCAGGAAAAGGAAGAAAGAAAAAAAAAACTATAAATTACGCTCAAAGAAACACATGAGTGTTAACTCTCATTTCCGCTATGAACAGCCATAATTATTGTCGTCAAAGCACTAACAAAAGAAAGCCTTTCAGTCGGATTCATTTTGGAGGGCTGTGTTTGTTGGATGCTGCAATCATATGAAATTCCTGCACATGGCTCTAAAATCAGGGAGGGGATTGCGTTTGGGCAAAAGCATTTTGGGTAGTCCTTAATTTCCTCTATCCTCACCAAATTCAATCTGTCACTGCCACTCGCTGGGAAATCGTTTGCTGCTGTCTGGTGCATAGCAAATACAGACAATCACTCAGTACACACTGCAGGCAAGCACACACACAGACACACACGCTACTCCTTTTAATCCTTGCTTCCTCTCTGAAGCCCAAACAAGAATGCACAACAAAAATCTGACCCAAGAAACTTTAATGCCATCTCTTCCCATATTTAAAAGCATTTTTATGTATATTTTTCCTACTCTTTACATTCAGTCTTACCTGGAATGATGGGAAGGAATAAGGAAGGCATAGGTTTCAGGGAAAGCCTTTCCACGAACAGGTCTTTCAGGAACGCAAAGAAAAAAGAAACCCGAGCTGTACGGAATTTTTTATATTTACATTACATATTTTACACACATCTCCCAGCACTCCGTCTCGGGCGCCTTCGGAATCTATATCGCTCCCTTTCTGGGAAGCGTGCCGTGAGGGGTTCAGCATGAGAACCTGCATCCATTACACCCCAGAGCTATGGCAATCTCACAACATTTCATCTGTCTTGTGGATTAGACGTCCTTGCCGTTTAGGTACCTGCAGATTTCGGAGCGTGACTCAGGCTGGTGGATGGTTGTGGTCTATGTGTGTGTGTGTCTGTGTGTGTGCTTGTGTTTTTGTGTGTGTCTGTGTGGTGGGGGAAGTAAGGCCTCGCCACCATAATATCTTTGTTATGCAGATCTTTGAGAGTCTGAGCTCAGGCAAAGATCCCACAATGACCAATAAAGGCAGCAAGCGGAGACAGCAGCCAGGCTTATTTTAAAGATCCTGTTGTGCTGGAGTCCAAGATGTACACCAGGGGCCAGAGTTGTCTGATGAATTAGGCAAAAGCAGGGAATAGCTCTGTGTGTGCGTGTGTGTGTGTGTGTGTATGTGTGTGTTTGCGTGCTCACTGGTGCTAGCATCAATAAAGAGCAAGGTCACTGCGTGGGAGTGCATATTTGTGTCTGTGTGAGACTGTGTTTGTGAGTGTGTGTGTGTGCGGGTGTGTGTGCATGTCTGTACGTGTGCTTGTACAGCCAGTGTCTCCGGGCAAACGCTGCCTGCACAAGTGTGTCTGTCGACAAGGGTTTCAGTCAGTAGCCAGCTCCGGCATCCACGCCTAATAAACTGGCGACGCATTCCCCGTGTCTGTGCTTATGTATATTGCTTTTTAATACAGCTCTAATCACTTTGGGCTAATTGTGACTGTGCAAGACAGTGGCACCACCACCGCCGCCACCAACACCACCACCACTGTCGTCGCTGTAATTCCGGGCACAGCTGTATAATTTAATAGCCTTGACACCGCGGGGTCAGCCGTGCCGAGGCGAGTCCCCTGTTGCCGCCCTTCCGCTGCCGCCGCGCTCACCACGGGCCTTTGGCCCTCCCACAGATCCTTTTGCAGACAAAGCTCATTATCGGGGGTCCGAGCGTACAAGGCCCAAGTACAAGGGAGTGAGGGAGAACAGGGTGAGAGAGAGAGAGAGAGAGGGAGAGAGAGAGAGGGAGAATTCACCGATCAGCAGCGCTGCAGTCATCAAACTCTCAGCATTCAACACCTCTGCTGGAAGAGCCTATTTTCTCTATTTCTTCTGGTCGCATGACGACAGCCTTGGATCTTGTGTTAACTTCCCTGCCACCTTTCTCAATTCCCACACCATCCTCCCTTTTCTCTCTCTCTCACACTCCCTCTACCTCTCTTTCCCCCTCTTCCCCCTCACTCTACTCCTCTTTGGTGTCGGCTCACTCTTGGGTAGCCAGAAGGGGTTCTTTGATAGCGGATGAAGTGGATTGATTGCGTGGCGAAGTCTGAGCCCGGGCGCGTGATCGCCTCCCCACACGATTAATTGGACAGCGCCGACGTCTTCACAGCTCTCCACCGAAGCACACACCTCCAGCAGATGGGCATTTGCAAGGTAGAATGAGGGGCAGATTGAGAGAGTTGGGGTGGGAGAAAAGGAAACCGAGAGAGAGAGAGAGAGAGAGAGAGAGAGAGAGA